>PVLD010006832.1:0-96798 GCA_004027595.1 Dinomys branickii | reverse complement strand
TCCAGTGCAAATTCCCTACTATCTTCTCTATAATTTGGTATTTCCTTTAATGTTTTTGTGTTAACTAATGTGAAGATAACTATGTAATACAACATCCAGTTCTAATTCCCTACTATATTCTGTATAACTTTGTATTTTCTGTATTGTTTATGGCTTTTCTGGTTCATATGTCTCCATCCTTTTGTCTTTAAAATAAAATAAATAAATAAATAAATTACTATTCCCATGTGTTCTGGCACAGGGGTGGGAAGCTGACCAACCTAGTAGGTATGTGGGTATATATCGGGGCAACATGGCATAAATGAAGTTCAGTATAATATATATAAAGTTCAACTGGAGCGCTTCACAGTTTAGATTTTGGGACATATTCTCCTAGGATAAGGGGGCTGGAGAACAGCTGGGATAAGGGGTACTAGAGTCTGGCAACTGAGAGACACTGACCCAAAGACCTTATGGTCTTGAGCTATGTGTCTGTCCCATTTGCAATGGGATATTATCTGTATTTCAAGGACTGTGATTGAAGAGATCAAAAGCTAAATTTTCCAGATAGGAAAGATCTTCTACCACCTTTTCCCTCATAAAGCTCTTTCCTGTCATTGTCTCTGCAAACACAAAAGCTCAAATATGCACCTGGCCTTGAAACAAAGGTTTCTGTATAGGCCATATGGTGCAGAAGCCAAGAGTGGGCTAACGCACCACACCAAGTCCCAGCTCTCCCACTGAGCAGCTGTGGGGGACATTACTTAATCTCTAGGTGCCCCCATTTTCCTATCTGGATAATTCCTGCCTTGTAGGAGTTCTCAGAGGACCTGGGAGTTATGTAATACTTCAGGCAGGCCCTGGCATTTGTCTAACACGCAGTTGCATTATTAAAATGAGACAAAGATATAGCGGCATTGGCCACTGACTGATGGTAGTAAAAATGCTTTTGCCCAAACCCATTAATATACTGCCTGTGAAGAAGGACTACTGCAAGGACAAGAACTGACCCTTGACCATACACATAACCAGTATCATGACCATGGATTGGTCCCTGTCATTTTAGGGCCTCTAAATTTCCACCTATAACAGAAGGTTCTTGAACAATAATCCATACCTTTTATGTTACTTTAACATAGAACTTGGAATGTCTTTGCATCAAAAAGACTTTTCCACATCTCTGTGGGCCCCTGTAGGCTGTTGGGCTTATTTCTAATTAACAAATCATGAACATCAGGAGTGTAAATGCTTATAGGACAGATATGGCAATGGAAAGGCACTTTCTGCCCCTGCCCATCCTGGCCACCTCCCTGCTCCATGCACAGGGGCACAGCTGACTAACCATGGCCCTTCTCCAGCTGGGTAAGCTGGTGGGGTGGCTGCCCTTGTGGTTCAGCAGATTGTTGGCTGGACAGTTCCCAGGATGCTCAAAAGGAGCTGGAAAAGAGCTTGGCAGATAGAAGGGTGGGTCACCACTTCCCCAAGAGAGGGAAGGAGGAGAGCACTCTAACCAGCCAGTCAGCCCCTTGTACCTGTTCCTTCTTCTCTCTAGACCTGAGCTTCTAGAATGTTTCTGTCATCTCAGACCCCAGGTCCTCCAGAATTCAGAAGATACTCTTTAGCCCCTGATCCTAAATAAACAAGTGCCTTGGGGCCTTCCCATGATGGTATTTCTCTATCATCGGGACCACTTGAGAGCTCTCAACACTGTGGAATAAGAGAATGGTGTAAATCATAAGGCAGGTGGGTGTCTAAGTACATCCAATGAAAAAGAAGAGGAGTGCTCACACTCCAGGAACTAGAGAGGACCCCTCTGTCACCTGCCCTGGGTGTGAGCCAGGGAGATAAGGACTGTGGCCCCAATTTCCTTGAGGGAAGTTTCTTTGCATCTTGAAGTCCATACCACCTTCCCAAGGATGAGTTCACAATCTTCAGAAGAGCACAGCTCAGAGAGCAGCAGACACTGCACCATGAATTTTTGCAATCCAGGTGGCTTCCAGCTGAACCTGGTCTTTTCTCTATGCTGATTTCAGGCCCTTCTCTTATGTGGCCTTCACCTGCTGCCTTGCATGGTCAGCCTCCCTTTCCATTCACTCAGCATGTCCTCAACATCCTGTCTGCCCACTACTACTTCCAGGGCTCCAAGCTGCATGCTAGGGAGATGGGTGACAGTCACCCCTAGGTTTGCATGTGAACACAGGTGGCCCAGAGTGAACAAGAAATGTTTGAGGCCCACAGAAGAGCTTGTCTGATTAATCCCAGGCTGTGGGACTGAACGTACGGTAGGCTGAGCATTTCCTAAACTGCTGCCAAGGATCACACTCATCACAAGGCCTCAAATGTCAGTCCCAGTGCACCTGGGCCTGGGAGAAGCCCCCGGAATAAATACACAGAACAGTCTCCTCTCCCCTCCTCTCCCCTCCTGTCTTCTGTTCTCTTCTCCACTCTCTCTCTCTCTTTCCCTCCCCGCCTCTTTCTTTCAACTGAAGGTTGAACTCAGCACTTTCATATCAAGCTATATCCCCAGACCTAAGTCAGCTCCAATGGGTCTAGCTTGGACATCCTTTAGAAACTCCCCACACATACAGGGTCCCTGAATTGGACTCTCCCTACTTCACCTCTATCGCTCCTGGTTAGTGACCAGGGCACCTCAGCTCACAGACATTACCTGAAGCTTGTGGAGAGCTAAGCTGTTTAGCTTTCTTCCAAGGTCTTTGCCATAAAGCCCACTTAGCTCCCGATTTTGTCTTTACTGGTTGCTGTTTCTATATCTGCGTGTAGATGAGTCAAATATCCTAAGACATCTGTCCAACATTTGCCTTATATTTTCCACCCTAGACATACAGTGGCCAGGGGTTCAAAAAGTCACATGCACTTGGAATTGAATTCCACTGCATGACCTTTGGCCAGGTATATAATCTTTGTAAGTCTCAGTTTCTTTACCTGTAAAATGGGAATCATAATAACTCTTAATCTCTCTTACAGAGTTACTATGACTACTGAAAGAGATGATGCACACAAAGTACTTTACATGGTGCTTGACTCAATACATTTCATTATTATTTGTAGCTCTTTATTGCTCTTACCTCCAAGTAGTGGAGCAAACAGAACAGCTTAAATTATGCTTCTGTTAGCTTATATTTGTAGAATGATCTATTTCTTAGGTTACACATTAATTCAAAGTTTCATTAAGTAGCTTAGTGCCTTGGGCAACAGATTACTTATAAATAGTATAATATTTAGTGGTTCCTTAGTTTTGCAGTCAGACATTATTAATGGTCCATGACTTTGAATCAGGATGAAGTTTGAACACATGCTCTGACCTGCAGAATACACATGCACATGTTGGGTGCCAGAGAAGGAGACCCCAGTGCTGTGGCTAGACTCACAGTGATGTCTGGAAAAGGAGATCAAAACGAGAGAAAGGGGACCAAAGCTTCCTTTCATTCAAAGATGTCGACAAATATGTTCCAAGTGGTGGACAACAGGTTCAGTTTTGCTTATGTGTAATTATGACCCAAACAGCTTTTCAAGGCACCCTTTTGCAAATGTTATTAGGCCCCATAGGTAATTTGCTGAGTCTTCTACTTGGCCAAGTAGACAATTATTTTCTCAGGGCTGATTTCCTCCTTAGGCATTATAGGTAGGAAGGTGACAGCAGGAATTTGGTGCTCTCCACAGCAACCACACAGGCTTTCACCTGTCTTGTCTCGTTGCTGTGTGTGAGATTTACATGCATGGGCTGCAGACAGCAGCACTGGTACAAAGAGTAGCAGGTAGATGCAGACCCAACTGCTCAAAGAACACATGTGGCAACCTTGGCAGCACCCTGATGGCTCCCGAGTGAGGGCTATGAAGGTGGTCCAGGGGTTTAAGTTGTCTTGGAGGGAGCTCTGTATGCACCACACATTTGGGTTTTTCACACAAAAAAAGAGGGTACCAGCATGCTGCAGTGTGCTGAAATGATGGGAGACATGGCCGTCCTGCCCATCACCCTCTGAACCCAAAGATCTTGCTCTGCAACCCTGTCTTGGCCCTCACACCTGACCAGGAGGCTCAGGTTCCTTCCACTCTCCAGAGACCCAGCAACAGCCCCCATAATGAGCCCAGTCCACATGCAGATTCTAGTCCCTGCCTCCAAGAAAATGTACAAGAAAGCCCTCCAGCCACAGGCTCTGGTGCTCAGCTTTCCGCAGAGCACCAAGCTTGGGACATCTCATGGAAAACCTGGGCATCAGTGGTAGCCCCAGAGTCCCCAAGTCACAGAAAGATACAACTGGCAGAAGCCTTAAAGATCACATGGCCAAACCTCACAGAGGTACAGAAAGAAAGCGAAGGCCATGGTTAGGGCAGTCACAGAAGCTCTGCCCCCTCCCCCAATTCCAAACTTGACCTCTGCTCCTGGAGCTGCTTCCTTCTCCACCACACCCCACATCCACATGTGTGTCTGGGGACCAGAGTCATCAAGAACAACTTGAGCAATGTCCTAGCCCCTCAGTTCCACAGTGCTGAACAAATTCAGAAGATGCTGCATAAACCAAAGCCTAGTGAGCTGACTGTTGGTGCTATGATTGGTTAGGACATCCTTAAATTTTTTCTGTTCCGTTTCCCAGAAGGAGCAATCAAATGATAACGTTATGCTGGGGCTACTAGATAGCAGTCTTGCAGTGCACCCAGCTACAACTTACTCTAAGCACTCCACCACCCCAAGGTGCCCAGAGAATTGAGTCCTCAGGCACCAGGGGTCCTTGTTCACAGCATGTTCTAGAACTAGTGGTCACGGTCCCTATCCCTCTGCACAGTGGATGGTCTCCCCTTCCTGTATTGGTAAATAAGCTCTCCCCTTCCTGTGTTGGTAAATAAGCCATGGGGAAACAGCGTGGTTCAGAGCCAACAATGCTCGATTATTCCTGGGCTAGCCCAGGACAGATGCATGGTGGCTGTGATGGATGAGGGATGGCCACAGGAGAAAAAAGCCTGAGCTGCATCTGTTTTAGAAATATTTAGCTTCTTCTTTGCTTGTTCTATGACGAAGAACAAGCACAGCTCCTAAAGGGCCCCAAATCATGCAGAGCAGCTGTGCATGCCAAACGCTGCCTGACATCGCCAGCCACATGAGGGTCATTCAAGAGCATATGTGATATGCCAGCTGGGGGGCTGGTGAGGGTGAGAGGGTTCTATGCACAGAAGCTGCCTGCTTCCCTCCTGCGGCTCCTGCCCCCCACCCTCTGTCACACTTCCTTATGGGGACAGGGAGCTGATTTTGGCTGAGCACTGTGGCTGAGTGCCCCATGGCCACTGTTCCTGGTGACCATCTTCTCAGGGAGGTGTCACTGTAACATCTCCTAGGGGGCAGTGAGAGCCCTTTCCCAAGATCAACTTGGGAAGAGTTGATGACTCTCTGAGGTCACTGCAGCCAGATGGGTCCTGGTGTCTTCTGCAGGTAAACTGGCTCGAGGAAGCTGAGGCTCAGAGCAGTTAAGAGTCAGGGCAGAACCAGGTAAGCATGGGGACTTCATATGCATTTAGGACCTGAAGAGCACTCAGCCCTGCCTGGCTGTCAGGAAAGGTTTGCTGGCTGTGAGGTAGGGTGTTGGGGCTGGTGGTGACAGTAGGAGCAATTAGATGGACGGGGCCACAGAGACAAGCGGATGGACAGACTGGAGGGGAGCACAGAGAGAAGGGCCGCACAGGGTGAACAGCAGCAAGATGGCCAGAGAGACGGGTGGTGCGTGGACTGGCGAGGCGTGTGGAAGGGAGCTGGCCTCCAACTCAGATGTCCCGCGCCTTGACCAGACTGCTGCGACTTTGGGACATTGGCTTCATCCCCGGGCCTCACTTACTCATATGTACAAGACAAATGTAGATGCCGTTGTCATGGCCACCAGCAAGGAGAAATGACACAATATCCAAAAAGGAACCCGCACACAGTGTTCCATAAACGCTTGTCTCCTTCCAGAGGAGCCAGAGAAACCTGGAGCATCATTTCTGGGAAAAGTTAGTGCACTGTCCCCAGCCCCCCCCCACACACACACACACCCAGGCCATTAGGCCTCCAACATCTCATTTGCATGCCTTGGCTGGAAACTGCTTAGCTTAGGAATGGAATGTTCCGGCCCCAGCGATTTGATTTTCAAATCACTTCCCTCTGAGCACTAGTCTCCCCCAGCGCAGGGCCGGGCCAGGGCTCCCGCACCCATGGAGATGGGGAGCGGGAGAGGAAGGGCCCCACGGGATCACACACGCTAGTCCCAGAATGGGCGTGTGCAGAGACTACGCCAGCTTGGAGAGAAAGCAGGGCCCTGCTGTTGGGGCTGATTGTAGGTGTTGCTGCTAGAGTCTCAAATCTTGACCCTACTTCTTACCCCCGTTGGCTATCACAGATTTCTGCCCTGGGAGGGAGAGCTGGTACTACCTCCGTCCTCAGGCTTCAGAAACTCCCTTGACCCTGAACTGCGCGCCTGAAACCTCCTTTCCTGACAAGGCCAGCAGAGGGCGGCAGGAACCTGACGGACCAGTGTCCAGGCAGAGGAGCTGCGCGCTGCAAAATACGGAAACTTGGGGCCAGGGGTACCGTTCAGCGGTATAAGCGCTTCCCTGGCAGTCCTGAAGTCACGAGTTTGATTCCCAGTGCACCCGCCCCCCCCCAAAAAAAACCGAAAACAAAAAACGGGAGCTCCTAAGCCAGTTTACCTGTAGAGGGCACCAGGGTCCACCTGGCTGCAGCGACCTCAGAGATGGTCCGGGCTCCTGTACAAAAATCCCTCCACAAAGAGGGAGAGGAAGCAGGGTAACTTGGATGCATTTACCCAAAGCCTCACTCGAGGAAACTGAGGCTCAGAGCAGTTAAGCTGCTGCCTGGCATCTCCACTTCTACCTTCCCCTACCTGGTTCTGAACCTGATCAGATGATTTTTTTTGGTGCTGTACCTGGAACCCAGGGCCTCACACGTGTGGCAAGCGCTTCACTGAGCTACACCCGCAGCCTCTGCTCAGACTCCTAATGCCGCTGTTCTGCCTGCTTATGATGGGGTGTCCTAGAGTGCCGACACGCCAGGCGAAGGAAGGGGACCTCCTGTGGGGATGCAGCGGCTATGTCACGTCCTCAGCCTGCTGGCCCCACCCCAGTGCCTCTTCTATCTGTCCTCTCACCAGTGTTCTTCTCTGCCCACAATCAAAAGCCAGACAAGGACTCTTCCTGACAAGGCCATGCTGCTCTTCAACCCGAGATCCCCACGAACACAGTCACCCCCTCCACACAGACGCCTCTTAGCTGTGGAAAATGGCTCTGGTACAAAAACAAAATTCAAAGGATTCCAGAACACCATGTGCAATTGTTGCACTGAAGTAATGCTGGAAACTCAGCTCCATAAAACCTCAGTTAGGATGCTATTGTTCACAGCTGCCCAAGAACAAACATGAGGGACAGGATCTGGGTGGCAGGTATGACACTCCTGCAAGTGGGCTGCCATAAAAGGTGGAGGGGCAGCTCCAGGACTGTGTCCAGTGTGTCCCAGAACCGTTGGCTGAGTGCCAGAAAGCCCATTCCCCTTCACGTCTCTTCTCAGGCCACTTTGTCTCAGGTTGGTGAACAGTGGATTACGGGAGAGAGTTCTCTGCAGCAGCTGCCCGACACCAGGTGGAGGCTGTACGGTGGCTTGGTGACCATCCCCACTTACCGATGGAGAGGAAGGGAAGAGGTGCTGCTTGAGGCCTGTGGCTGCTCAGCTGCTGCTCCTGTAGCTGCCTCTCAGTGCCCTCATTGCTCAGCAGGAGGAGCAATGTACAAAGCAACTTTTCCAGCCCAGTCACCACATCAGTTCCTATCGCCGCTGTGACACACTCCCCCAGCTGTGCAACCCTGCAGTTCTTTAGTGCAGAATCTCCCTGGGTTCACACCAAGGTGTGTGCCAGAGGCACTAGGGGACAGTGCATTTCCTTGGCCCTGATGGCTTCTGGAGCTACTTACATCCTTTGTCTCACGGCTCAAAGCCAGCAGTGTGACATCTTCAACTCTCTCATGTCAGTCTTCCCTGCCTCCCTCTTGGAGAGACCATGGTGATCACATTAGGCCACCCAGATAATCCCGGATCATCTTCTCATCTCAAGATATTGATTGACTCACATCTGCAAAGACCCTTTGCCATGTGTGCCAGTTAGCTTTATGTCACAATAACAAATTACTTGAGATAAGAAGTTTACAGAGAGAAAAGGTTCATTTTTGACTCACAGTTTTGGAGATTTTGTCCATGGCTACTGGCACCACTGCTTTGGGCTTGTGGTGGGGTGGCACGTCACAGCAGAAGTGTGTGGTGAAGCAAAGCTGAGTGCAGCTGCTCATGGCTAGGATGTGTAAGAGAGGAAGAAGAGGGGCTGGGGTCCCACAGTCCCCTCAAGCCCTGTCCTCAGTGGCTCAGGGTCATGCTACCAGGCCCCATCTCTTAAAGAGTTCATCAGCTCCCAGCAGTGCCACACTGGGGGACACATGGAACTCTGGGAGACATCCAGATCCACATGACAGCACCATGAGAAGCAATGCATTCTAGGGCCTGGAGATTAGGACAGGGGGGCCATGGTTCTGCCTACTGCAGTCACCCCTGGGTCTGAAGAAAACCTCAGCAAACAAACTGAACTTAGGACTTGACAGAGTCCTTGGAACTTGGCCAGCTTGATCTCCTCACAAGCTGAGCGAAGAGGTGGGGAGGGTGTATCCCTCACAAACACAGAGGGAGCCACAGCCTTAGACTGGCTGGTGGCCACTGGCTAGTGGTCCTTCTTCCCCCACTGGCTCACTCTGAGACTCCTCTTCCAGCCCCCCATTAGATTATGTGAAAAGAAAGCCTGCCCAGGCTGCAGGCTCCCTTTCTTCCTGAATCTTCTGCCCAGACATAGCCTGTCCCAAACTTGCATGCACGTAAGGATCACCTTGGGTGCTGTTAGTCACTGATTCCCAGTCTTCCCCAGGACGGAGAACATGAAGGCTGACCAGTGTCCAGAGCGCCTCCCCAGGAGAAGAGTCAGGCCACACTGCGCCACATCACAGCATCACTACAGGATTCCTTGCAGTGGGGCAGCAGTGGAAAACCCACTGAGAAGGTGACACTAGCGAACTTGTTGCTTACCTCCTCTGGAATCCAGGTCAGATGGCTCTGTATGCTGGCCCAGGGCGTGGCCTCTGTGTTTCCAGTGGCTGGTGGCATCCTGACCCTGCAGATGGAAGGTGTCTCCTGTAGAGCTGTTTGCTTTGAGCAGCTCGCTTCTCTCTCCTACTCAAGAGGGTTCAGAGGGGCGCTGCAAGCCACAGAGGGAACCGAGACTCAGGGGTTCTGTGTGTGTGGCTCCAGGGCCCAGCTGGAGGAGAAGGCATCAGCAACGCCCACCCCTGCCAAGGTATAAAAGCTGCTGTGACAAAATTTCTGTCCCCTGGGAGAGTTCACAGGCTTGTGAAAGGCTCAGAGCATCTGTCACTCAGCCTCAGCCTGGTTCCCTGCTCAGCTTCTGCCTCGGGACCAGGACAGAGGCGGGGGCCCATGCCTGCCTGTACCTGTACGCCACTGTAACACTTCTGCTGCTCTTCAGGGACCTTCTACCATCTCAGAGAGGCACAGTGAGGTTGTAAAGCATATCTACCCCTAAGGTCTCATTTCGTCCTCAGGTATGGTCAGGGCCGCTGTGCCCCGCTCTCGACATAGCCTTCCCAGTACCATGCCCACCACCAGGCCACCTCCTAAGAGCAGAGGCTCAGAGTCACAAAAGCTTGGGCTGTGTATCCCACAGCTGGCTGCCCCTGGTGCCTGGAGTCCCCTTCTGAGGCTCTGCTGAAAAGTCAGCTGAACTCTGACACCCACAGGGCTGGAGGAGACGCTCATTCTCAGCCTGCGCTGCCATCTGCTGGGCACATGGGCTTTGGGCTGCTCAGAGTGAAGAGCAGGGGATAAAGGAGCGATTCCCACCCCTCCAAGTAGCCAGGAGACAGTGGAGCATACATCTTCCAGCTCTGCTTCTCCTGCATGCAGGACTATGGCCCGAAACCCGCCTCCCCAGGGGGATTGTGAAAGAACCACCGCATTTCTTGTCTTCCCTCCACTATCAAATCTATCTCAGATGCTGTAGGTTTGCCAAGAAGCATTTGTTAGCATGATTCACGTGGAGGTGCTATGACTGAGGCTGACTTAACTTAGTATACTTTGTCCAGGCCATTTGAGAAAAAAATATGAATTGAAATAAGACAAAGAAATGATTTTCTCATTGGTGAGATTTCAGGCTATGCAGTGGTGCTTTGGAGAGGCAGAATGGAGTAGTTTTCCTCAACCTGCAACTTACCCTGAACGTACAGGTCATACTGGTGAGACGGCTATATTTCATATGTCATTCAGAATGTCATAAAGCAATGTAGAATTTGAGATGGAAGGGACCTAGACACCCATCTTTGTACAGATAAACTCAAGGAGAGGAAGCGATTATCCCATGGGAAACAGACTAGAAGCATAATTGCTTCCAACAGGTTTACATATAGGTAAATTCCTGGATGAAAAATGCTTCTGAACATTTAAAACATTCAACTTTCTAGTCTGCTCTCAATAACTCCATTCTGTGAGGTCCTCGGGGGCCCAATTATGATATTTGCTGTTCCTGCTTTATGATGATTGTTTTCCCATGTGTTGGCTCAGTCTTTCCTGGGAGCTGATGTCTCACCAATCCTAATCTGGGGGAATCCTGGGGGTCTGGGTTGAGGGTCAAACCTCCAGAGAGATCTGTGTTTGTTTCTACCAGGAGCCCTGGAGTGCAGCTAGCTTGGAAACACACTAAAATAACTCAGCTTTGCCACCCTTCAGAGAGTCTAACCCAGACCCCAAATCCATGTGTTTAAATTTCCAGTAAGGATGGGACACATTCACTCCCTCTTCGCCGTCATCTTCTTTCCCCTCTGCCTTCTCTAGACAAATCTCTTTGAGTTTGGGACAGACAAGTTTCTTGTTAGCTCCTTTCTCCATCCCACTTCCAGGGAGGATGTATCTCTTCAAGGAGTCCCGCTTTTTCCAAGTGTTTCCCGTGTTGTCCATAGAAGTAGTAAAGACCTTCCCTGATGCAGTTACCAAGCCACACAATGTCAGGGTTCCTCAAGACCCACTCCTACCACCCCACTCCTGGTACCAAAATCTGTATTAGGATTCTCTAGAGAAACACAATCAAAAGAAAGTCTACAAAAATATATAATAGAAAATATAGAGAAGAAGGAAGTGTGCCCATTTTAAAGAGCTCCAGCCCAGCAAGCACATCCTGTGCTGCTGTTGTCTTCAGACATCTGCCTTCAGTTTCTCCAGCTTTCAGTGCAGACTCCTAGGCTCACACTGGTGACTCCAGTGAGTGTTCAGGTCTTTGACTTTAGACTACTGTTATGTCCTTGGTCCCTTTTGTTCTGAGGTTTCTATCTTGATCTTAGCAGCTAGCTATAGGATCCTCTGCTCCTCCAGCATGCATGCAGACTGTGAATCTACTGCCTCTGATTCTCTGAGCTACACAATAAATCCCCTTGCACAATTACAAATATTTTTAATTGACTCTGTTCCTCTACGGAACTCTAATGTGTTTATTTATTTATTTATTTATTGTATTTCATGTAAGAGAAACCACACAATATTTAATTTTCTGAGTGTGGCTTATTTTGCTTAATGTGGTGGTCTCCAGTTCCATCCATTTTTCCTGAAAATAATGGTTTTATTCTTCTTTATAGCTGAATAATATTCCTTTGTGTATATATTCCTCCTTTTCTTTACCCACTCATCTGTTGATGGGTGTCTCAGCTGTTCTCACAGCTTGTATATTGTGAATCGTGCTGTTATAAACATGGATAAGCAAGTGTCTCTATAGTGTAATGTCTTTAATTCTTTTGGGAATACACCTAGGAAAGGTATATCTGGATCAAATGATGTTTCTATTTTTAGGCTTTTGAGGAATCTCGATACTTGTTCACATAGAGGTTGGACTAGTTGACATTCCCACCAACAGTGTAGAAGGCTTCCCTCTCCCCACATCCGCACCAGCATTCATTGTTTCCTGTATTCATGATTATAGCCAACCTGACTGGAATGAGATGGAATCTCAAAGTGGTTTTGATTTGCATTTCCCTAAAGATGTTGAACATTTCTTCAACTTGTTCCAAAGTACAATTGAGAAGTGTCTATTCGGTTCACGTGCCCATTTTTTATTGGGTTATTTTGGGGAGGTTAATTTTTTAAGTTCTTTATATATTCTATAGAATCATACTTCTTAATCTTCCATTAGAAGTGTAGTTGGCAAAGATTTCTCTCCTATTCTGTAAATTTTCTCTTCACTCTGTTGCTTGCTGTGCAGAAACTTTTTAAGTTGATATAGTTATATTTGTTGATTCTTGCTATTATTTCTTCTGCTACTGGAGTTCTGTTCAGGAAAACTTTGCCTGGGCCTATGGCATCAAGCATTTCTCTTTTGTTGTCTTTTAACAATTTCAAAATTTCTAGTTTTGTATATAGGCCTTTAATTTCTTGACAAGATGAAAGACAAGGATCTAGTTTAAACTTGCATGCCAGGATTCTCAGCACCATTTGTTAAAGAGGCTGTCTTTTGTCCAGCATATTTTTGACCCCTTTGCCCAACCCAGCTGTAGGTGCATGGGATTGTCCTTGTGCTTTCTGTTCTGTTCCATTGGTCTCATTTACCTGCTTTTGTTTCAGTATCATGCTGTTTTTGTTATTATGGCTCAGAATTGCTTTGGGCATTCTGGGTCTTTTCTGATTCCATATGAATTCTGGGATTGCTTTCCCTAGTTCTGTGAAAAATGCTGTTCACATTTTAGTAGGGATTGCATTGAATTTGTAGAGCACTTTTGGTAATACTCATTCTTCTGGTCAATGAACAAGGCTATCTTTCCATTTTCTAATATCTTCAACTTCTTCGAGATTGAAGTCTGTAATTTTAACTGAAGAGGTCTTCATTTTACTTAGGTTGATTCCTAGTATTCAATTTTTTGAAGATGTGAATGGAATTGTTTTCCTGATTTCTTTACCAGTGAGTTCACTAATGGCGTACAGGAATGATAGTGATTTTTGACTGTTGATTTTGTATCCTATGGTTAGATTTTCCTGGGATGTGACACGTATCTTTTTTGTTACATAAATTATAACCTTTCTGTATTTAAGTAATTTTTTCTTCCATTAAAACCTAGGCCTTTGGTGCATCTTGGAGCCTGAAGTAAGAAGGTGGCAAGTTTGAGCCCGCCCTGGACAATTTAGTGAGACTCTGTCTCAAAAAAAAAAAAAAAAGTGCTAGAGATGTAGCTCAGTCCAAAGGCCCTGGGTTCAATGCCCAGTACCAAAATATTTTTCTTTAATTCATTTGTTTTACTTATTGTTTTCAGAAAGATAAGTCTTCTATATGTATTGTCTTCATAAGTGGTTTTATTTTGCTCTTCCACTTGGCCTTGTACAATCTATTTCTTTTGGGTTCTAATGTGCCTCTTATTTTTGTTTTTCTCTTATTTCTCTTTTCTGAGCTCTCCTAGATCATTTTCTTCCTCCTTCAGAAGTAATTGGATCTCTGATTTAATCTTGTTCTTATCTATTTTAAGCAGCAGATCTATCTTTATTATTCATTTATTTGTTTATTTGTTTGTTTTTCAAGAAGGGTCTCACTGTGTTTTCCAGGCTGGGCTCAAACTGCTGCATTAAAGTGATCCTCCTGCCTCACTTTCCTAAAAGTCAGGGACTAGAGGTATGTGCCACTCTACCTGGTTTTTAAATTTTTTTTCTCTCTTTTCTTTTTTCTTTTCTTTTCCTTCTCTCCTCCCTCCCTCCCTCTCTCCCTCTCTCCCTTCCTTCCTTCCTTCCTTTTTCTTTCCTTCTTTCTTTCTTTCCTTCCTTCCTTCCTTCCTTCCTTCCTTCCTTCCTTCCTTCCTTCCTTCCTTCTGCAGTCCTGGAGATCAAATCCAGGTCCTCATGTGTTCTGGGGGAACTCTACCACTGAGCTACAGCCCCAGTCCTAAGTTCTCTTCAGTATGAAGAAACACTTATTTGAGTTTCCATTTACCCCCAGCCCCTGGGGTGGGATTCCTCTTCATCCTTGGCATTTTCTTGTCTTTTGCTTACCCTGTCACCTTTGAGTTACTGTCCCGAATTTGGGGATGGGGCATGCTCTTTGACCCTGAGAACCTCACATATCCCGTGCCACCGTTGGCGATGCTGCGGATGGGCCAGGAGCTCGCTGAGGGTCCCCAGCAGGGACAGCCCTGCCTCTGCCTGCTCTGTGGTCTGTTTTCCCATTATGGAGCCCAGCAAGGCTTCGGCCTCAGCTCACAAGCTGCACCTGCCCTCCACTGTGAGACTCGCCTTCCTGCTGCTGGAGGCCAGGCCTGTCCGGCCTCACAGACACCGTGGTGCCCTTGAGCTACTGCCCCTGCTTCCTCCTGCCATCTGATATGTGTCGCCTCCTCCTGCTGCAGCTCCCCTGCCCTCCTCTCCATTCTTCCTCTCCCTGCATCCTCTGCCTCTTCCCCAGTAACATGGTGCTGGGACGGAGGCCAAACAGAGAGGGGCAAGGCACCGGGTGGCAGTGGCCAGGGAGTGTGGGAATCGTGTCCTACCGTGTACATGGGCTTGATAGTAGGCTCCCTTTATGAGCCCCCCACCCCTGTGCCTCAGTTTCCTTCTCATGAGGTTCTGGCCAAGATACGTAGTACACGATGAGTAAACAGTAGCTGCTGTTTTTACTGTCAGGCTTTTGGCTATTTGGCTATTTTATTTGACCCTTGATTTCTAGCCAGCTGATTCACCTTGTCCTGCTTTTCACACGAGCGGCCCAAGGGCAGTAACCCTGTTCTGTTCAGCCCAGGGCCCAATTCCCTGCAGGGTGCACAGAGGTTCCCTGGATGTTTACTATGCAGTGCAAGTGTCCAGGCCAGGCTACTCAGAGGTAATTCCGCTGGAGGCAGGTGCCCACTCTGTGGGGAATGCTCCTGCCATCTCCAGCAGCTCCTGACCCCTGCGGTATCTGCCAGGACACCCCTCACCCCTCCCTGGCCTCAGCTACTCCCTATCCACTCAGCAGGCCACAGCATTGTGCTCAGGCTTCCACTCCGGATGCAGTGGGGGTGGAGGAGCCTGGCCTGCTTGAACAGGAGCTGTCCCTTGCAGACAGCTTATGAGACCCTGTCCCAGTCTCCCCTACAAGCCTGACCTTGGTGCTCAGGCCTAGGCAGCCCTGCCAACCTGTATCATGGACAGCACAAAGAATAAAGACAACTGCCTAAAATCCACCTGAGAGCTGGGCTAACTCCAGGGAGCCCCTTGGGCTGCTGAGGGGCAGGCAGCAGCTGCAGACTGCAGTCCCAACAACTGCACAGGATGTGGCCACAACTACCTGCTGACTCCAACAGGCAGGAAGGAAGCGAGTTTGGGTCTGTCTCCCCACTGGGATTCTCCCTTCCCCACTCCCGCTGCATCAGGGGCGGCGAAACATGTACTCACTCTGTAGCAAGCACATGTTCCCTTCCTAAACGAAGCACCCCAAACACTGAAAGACCCTCACATTTCCTGGCCTGTGGGGAGGAGCAGCCCCATACCTGAGACCCTGCCAGGGTTTGGTCACCCCGATGTGCTGAGAGATGTGGATTTAAGCAGTGAGTGGTACGAAGGCCAATTATTGCCCTGGTCTGTCCCCACCATGAGAACCCGAGGAAGGAGGTCTGCATTGCCATACTTGAGTGACACTTGCATGTGTCAGGTTCCTGGAGGAGTCACTGTGGTCTAAGGACATGCGGAGCCTATCTCTCTTGGCCAAGGTGGTGAAGAGTGTAATCCTGCCACCCCATCATTCCCAGGTAGGTGGTTTGGGCTCTGTGCTGAGGGCTGGAAGCTGCAATGCCAGACGATGCCAAACGATGCCAGAGATGGGGGTGTGCAGTGGCAGGACTCAGGGCAGAGGGGTTAGGATGGAAGGGAGAGGAAGGAGGTGGGCTGGCTCTGGGTGAAGGAGCGCAGTAAGTCCCAGAGAAACTGCATTTCCAGACTCCTGTAGAGTCTCTATTTCCTGACAGTTTGAGAACAGAGGCCAGGCCCTGGCTAGACTTCTCAGCTCCCTGCACATTTCCACCCCAGGTTACTCAGCTCACCCTGCAGGGCTGCTGAGATCCAGCGAGATGCAGTCAGATCATGTTTACATAGTCTGTCTAGACCTCAGAACCTTGATCACTTTCAGTCCTCAGAAGCCCAGTCACCTCCAGTTTTGCCAGGCATCCAGGCACGCAGGGCTCACTGTCTCAACGATTTTCCCCATTCCCTGCCTCCCAGCTGACCAAGTTCTCCCATAACCCTGCTTCCTGTCTGCTCAGTCACACTGTGTGCCTTGAAGGTCTCTGCTCCAGCATGGGTCTCACTTTTGAGCGCTGCAGCTGCAGGGAGACACTGGGTAAAGGGACTGCAGTCTTACTTCAAGCAGGTGCTCTTCAAGGTGCTCAGCAAGGAGTCTCAGAGGAGGTGAGTGTCCCTGGGTAGTTTTTGTTGACTGACAGCCAATTTCCTGCAAGACATCTTATGGCCCTGGAACAAAATGTCAGTGTGTGGACCTATGAGATGCCATGGAGTTTTTCTTTACTGTTTATCTATAAATATAGAGGCTGGGGTGTAACTCAGTGGTAGTTACACCTGCCTGACATACTGGAGACTCTGGATTCTACCCCCAGCGCTGCAAAAAAGTAATAAACAAACAAATCTATCAGTGTGAGTATATATATATATATTTTTGTGTGTACAGATACACATGGGTGTGTATATGTATGTACGACTGCAACACACAGACAGACAGATATTTATATTGCCTGTGCGTAATACATCCAGCATGGGTCAGGGTTTCCTAGGCCTGTGGCGAGGAGCATGCTCCACGCTTGAAACGTTGCTATGCTTCGGTCACATGGGCCCATTTAGAGAAACAAAGTGCAAAGTGGGTTCTGGGGTGAGGCCTATTTATTCCTTTGGTGGATCCCTGTCATGTACATCTGGGGAAGGAGGTGTGCAGTGTCACAGGTGGAAGACACCTGAGCAATGGATTTCTGGTGGTTACGTGAGTAGTGTCCCTGTGTGTCACTCTGGTCTGAGGACTTGAGAGCATTTCCCCCCCAGAATAAGAGCATCACGAACTGCAGTCTGGCTACCCTGGTCATCCCAGCTGGGGCTGATCAAACCCTGATCGGAAACAGCAGAGGAAGGTGAGAAGTGACATGCCTACTGTGCGTGCTCCGGTGGTTTTCTACAGACCTCAGGGCACCAGTTCTCGGCTGGCAGTGGCCTGAGGACAAGGCCACCTCTCCTTTGTTCTCGAATGCTGGAAAAGGAGACTCCGCAGTATGGCATGGGAGGCTGCTTTAAACACGGGCGTCCTGGGGCCTTGCCGCACCGCTCCACCTAGATCCTGCCACCTGCGCAGCTGCCCTCAGCAGGAAGGAGACCTCGGCCCTTACCAGACACCTCCTACCGCCGCACCCCTCCACCGGGGGTGTGAGTGTTTTCCCACACGCCCGCACAACGGCCTGGAGGAGCGTGTGTGTGTGTGTGTGTGTGTGTGTGTGTGTGTGTGTGTTGAAGATGTATAGCACACTCACACACAGAGATATGTGTGTATTCACACACACACACACACACACACACACTGAGATGGAGAGACAGAGATTTTAAGAAACGGAGCCTTTCCCCTCTTTCCTCCTCTACTAGCGGAGGTGCAGTGCACCGAGCCCCGCCCAGGCCCCTCTCCTCAGCCCCTCAAGCCATTTGTCTGGAAAACTGTGATTCTCAATGTCAGGCACTCAGTAGGGTGGCAGCGCACGCAGGCCAGGCCCATAGGTGGCTCTGGAGGGCCCAGTAGGGTCCCTGCCTGGTGTCCAGCGCCCTGTGTCCCGGTCAGGTCTTTGCCCCTGCCCTTCCTTTGTGGATCTGAGCCTCCATGGACACACAGGCTGAGGACCCTGACACTTCTAGTGGCCCTGGACATGTTTTAGTTTCATGTGTTTTAAAATCCAAGGAAAAGGGTATATGAAAATATAGGAACAAATCGGGTCTGGGTTGTTATTATCACAGTGCAGTCACAAAACATAACGATTGCTCTTTTAAGTGCCCAGGGGCCGGAAGGTCCTAACAGCCCCAGTGCTTGGCCCAAGCCTCCACAACCCCTCCCCTTTGCAAAACCACCCCCCAACTTCAGAGCCGGGCCTTTAGGTCCTGGGGTCACCTAGGGTAGATGGGGCTACCCATGGCACCTCCTATCTTGGCAGCGAGCAGCGTGGCTTTCTGCTGGGCTTACTCTGCCTAGGAGGGAACAGGATGGGGCAAGGGAGTTTTACAGCCGAGGTCCCAGCTGTGGCTATTCTTGGACTTCAGGGTGCTGTGGGCTGTTTATAGCAATGATGGGCTGTCTCCATCAAGCATCAATCTGCAGAAAGGACAGAAGCTTCTGGGAAAAAAGTGGCCCGAGAGGGAGAGAGTTTCACACCCTCCTATCTTGGTTTGGGGAGACACGCTGGCAGGCAGGGGAGTCCAGTGCAGACTGTGGATCTCAGTGACCCACTTGTATGCTAACCAGAGAGAACAACTGGTGGTTGCTGTGCTGGGGCACATGAGCCGGGCCATCCAGGGGCTCTCCCATGAGGGACCCACAAGCATACACAGGGACCAAAAGCAGGCATAGAGGGGGGCACAGCACACACGAACTGAGGCCTCACCCAGTGTCACGATTTGCCAGCTGTGCAACCTTCAGCAAGTTAGCCTCGCTTTCTTCCTCTCTCTTTCACCTGTAGAGTGTGAGTAACACCTTAGCAGGTTACAGCCAGACCCGGTGCAGAGCCCAGCCCAGTGCTGGCCCTCAGGGGTGGCTGGGCTCACGGCTTTTCTTTTCTGCCTTTATTCATTGCCTGTCCCTGGGTCACTCGGGCCTCCAAGCTCCCCCAAATCCAAGATGGGTGGAGCGGTGTGGGAGGGAAGAGGAGCAAAACACCTCGCCCCTGTCCCTTCAGGGCCCTGCGTGGCCACCTGGTCCTTCAGACTCTGCCGGAGGGTTGATGCTGTTGTTGACAGAAACTGGAGGCCCACCAAGCAATTCTGAGATCATTATCTCAGCACCAGTACCGTCTCTGTGTGGTAAATGGCAGGGCAGGAGTGATGCCATCTGAAGTCCATGCTGCAGCCTAAAAGCCAAGCTCACCAAGCCCAGGCACCGTGCCAGGTCCCGGCTGGTTTGGTACAGGAGGGAAGTCTGGTGGCCGGGTTTGCTGTCCTTGGTCACACAGTAGCAATCTGTACAGTGCATTTGCAACGTGTATGAAGTGGGCTTCTTTCTCCCTCTGGGATCCTGCTCTGGTCTGAGGCCCTGATGTTTGCTTTGCTCTGATCCTGACCATGAAGGTGAGGTGTCTTGGTAGTGAGGAGCTGACTTCAGAGTCAGACGGGTCTGAGTGCCAGCCTCAGTCCTGCCAGTTACTATCCGAGGACCTGAACAAAGCACTGAACCTCTCTGAGACCCAAAGCACCTGCCTTGTGGACTTACAGTGATGCCCAGATGAGATGTCACATTCCGCTGTACGCAAGTCTGGCGCTACGATCTCAGCTGTCCTCCAAGATGCATTCTCTTTTCCCTCTCCCTTCAAACACCAACACACACACACACACCCCCACAACCACCCCCACCCTGGTCTTGGTTACTTTTTTCTGGTTGCTGAAACAAAATACCCAACACCCAAAATTGAAGGAAAAGTTTATTTAGCTCACAGTCTGTGGAGGTTTCAGTTTGTAATCAGCCAGCTGCAAGGCAGGGTGGCACGTGGCACAGGGGCAACAGTTCAAGGCAGCAGAAGACAGCAAAAGCAGCAAGAGCAAAGGGAAGAGAGCAAGCCTCCTTTCCTCCCTTACATTGTAAGCAGGCTGCCACCACCACCCCCACCACCCCCACCCCCACCTACCCCCCGGGGCAGTGCAGCACTAGCACCATCTCCCTGCCCTCTTCTTACACAGGATGAGGATGTTTACAAAGTGAGGATGTTGGGCCCCTGCTGGGCAGCTGTATTAAACTTCTAAACTTGTCAAGTTGACACAATGTATCAATCATTACAAGGGGGGGTGTCCCTCCCAAAATATCTGGTGCTCCCAAAAGGGCCCTGGGCAGAGCCCGTTACAGCTGAGAGCATGGATGTTGCTCCTGGGAGTGACAGAGGACTGGCGATTCACACCAGCCTGGAGCTTCTGAGCAGCCACTGTTTGCACAGCCGCAAAACCACAGGTGTCACTTGTACCTAATGCTGAATCCTACCTATTCCTACAGGAAGAATGTAATGTGTTTTCCTGAGGCGGAACTCATTTTCAGTTCATGCACATTGACCCCCTCGTACAACTGACCTCCCAAATACTCACATCCAGTTGGCTTTTGGGTACTCCTCTGGTGCACCCTGCCGACCCGCCCTCGGGGGTGCTGTTTTGGAGAAGTCTCTTCTGGGGCGGCCCAGTGCTGAGGCAGCAGCACTGCGCCACCTTGATGGCCGTGTGGTCATCACTCACACTCCCTGCCTTCCTGTTGGGGGATTTATGGCCCCTACTCATCATCAGGCTGAAGTGTCAAGGATTTCCTTTCCCGAGGAAATTAACTTGCATTTTATACTTCCCACCTACAGAAATTTAATCATCCACTAGTGCTTGGCCTGACAGAGAGATGGCTGCCGCCCGGCTCCTTTCTATAAAATATGGCTTCCCTAGACATCAGGGAAGCTCGGGGAGGGGACTTTGACAGGCACAGAGAGGGAAGGGCTTCACAAGAGCTGGAGGAGCTGATCCTGTGAGGCAGAAGCTCAAAGAGGACAGCATGGTGGGGTGAGGGAGAGCAGCAGGTGCCCACTGCACAGCAGTAAGCCAGAAGCATTCAAACATTACTTCCATATGCTCTGCTGTCATGGGGACCCTGGGGTCCAAGCCCATAAGTGGGGGACTTTGGGCAAATAACCTCATCCTTCCGTGCTTCATGTAACAATATAAGGCTGTTGAAAGCATTCAGTGAGTTCATGCTGCACACTATCGCCTGGCCCTCTTGTCTCCCCTCTCATTTACTCGGCAACCAAAGGCCTCTTCCTGAAGGAGCTCCTCAGGGTGAGTCCGGCCACATCCCACCCCGGCCTCCCACCCTGCTCCCTGTGGCCTGGGCCTCACTTCTCTGCACTTCTCGCCTCTGCCTTCCCCAACTTCCCACAGACCCCTAACTCCCAGCACTGTCCTTCAAAAGGACCTCCTGGCCTTCCCCTTCTGCCTCACAGCCCCATCTCCCCACTGTCTCTGAAGACTTCTCTCTGGTATCAGGAATTGAACTCAGGACCTTGCGCCTGCCAGGCAGGTGCTTGTGCAACTGAGCTATATCCCCAGCTACGCCTTCTCTCTGAACTTCCCTCTCTTTTTGGCATTGCCTCCCTTGAGCAAATGTGCCTTGCATGTGCCCCGAAGCCGGCCCATTCTCCTCCCATCTACCTGTGCTATGAAATGTTTGTATCACATCAAAATTGCTCTGCTGTGACCAGACAGTATCGAGAGGTGGAGCTTTTGGGAGGTGATTAGGTCCCAAGGCGCCATCTTTAGAAGTGGGATTAGTGCCCCTGTAAAGGGTGCCCAGAGAGCCGCATTATCCTTCCCACCATGTGAGGACACAGCAAGACCTTACGATCTGTCACTCAGGAGAAGGGCTTTCATCAGACTCCACATCTGCTGGGCTTTCGTCAGACTCCACATCTGCTGGCACTTTGACTTTGGACTTCCAGGGTGTAAGAAATAAATTTCCACTATTTATAAGCCATCCTGTCCATGGTATTTTGTTATAGCAGCTGAACAGACTGAGACAGCCTGTGTGCCTTCAATTAGACTGAATCACTGCCCAAATCACACTAAGGGCGTCTGTGCATGAAGATTCTGTTTCTGCTAGCTCCTGGGGGGAGGACCAAGGGCCACACTTACCCTGGTGTTTGGAGGATGCAAGATGTGCTCAGGAAACCACAGGGGAGCCTAAGAGCCTAAGACCCATCCCATGACATAAGTCATACCCAGGGCCACAGACTCTGAACTCAGCAGGACATGAACACCCTGTGTGTGTGAGAGTGGTTGTTATCTTCCAGGTAAGCGATTCTTAATGGGGGATCATGCTTCAATCCAGCAACTGCATGAAGCAACCTGTTTCCCCAACCCATTCAGACACCTCCACGGGCCATCCAGCGGGGTTGAGCTCCTTGAACTGGGGTCTCTCTAGGGCTCTAGTCCAACCTGACCTGCAGAGTCAAGCAAGGGCCCCAGGCACATGGGAGGTTGCCTCATGCTGTGTAGCTCCTCCATGCAGCCTGAGCTTACCATGCCGCTTTCCCTGACTGTTTAGATCAAGCCCAGAATGTGGACCTCTTTACTTAGCACTCAAGCCTCATGCCATCAGCACCCCAGCCCCATGGGACTACCCATAACCCTTTCCCTAAGCAAAGTGCCAACATCTTTGCTTGGAGCCACCTGCTCTTACCCAGCTCTCTGCCCATCCTCAAGACCCAGGTAAGGGGAGAGGGAGAGAAAACAGGGAGGAGGATCAGATTTTATTGAGCACCTATTATGTGCTAAGCCTCTCAAAAGGCACAATGCATCTGACCCCTCAGTAACTGGACTCTATGAGCTGTTCCTTGACTAATCTTGTCCCCTGGACTAATTTCTCCCTCACAAGCAGATCAACCTTGAACTCAGACTCTCCCTTCCACTGCCAGGATTCCTGGAGCCATTTGTGCCCCCCCTAGACCTCAAGATCTGACCCACTCTGAACTAAAACCATTCAGTCTAAATGTGGTGCCAGCCACAGATGTTTATTTTTTCTGGTAGCCATATTATTGAGCATTAAAAAAGAAATGGTAAAGTTAACTTGACCAATGTATTTCATTCAACAAGCATATTCAAAATACAATCTTCCATATGTAACCAACACAGCTGTTAAAAACAGCATGAGCTCACATCTGGCAGGGCCAGCCGCCATACTGCTGCTAATCGGGGAGATCCCGTGCCAAAGAGCCTAGGCCAGGAGCGCTGTGATTCTCCTCAGGTAGGACACAGGCTTCTGTGGGAAGTCTCGGGTCCCATCCCTGTAAGCAGATGATGACACTCGGCCCACATCCCAGGGCTGTTTGGAGAATTTATGTGTTTGATAAATCTTGGCCACTGTGTGTATATGCACACTCATACTGCATGTCTGTTACATGCTAGTACAGTTCTTCACATTGTGGTCTCAGCAGTGAACAGGTGGGACACACTCCTGTCTCCAGCGTGAGTGGTAGCACTTACACGTTCGTGATGCTTGAGATTCTGGTCTTTCCTCTGTCTCCACAGGCCAGCCCTGGGAACTTAACCAGAAAAATGGCTCCACTGCCGCCTCTCTGACTGTACTGTGCAGAAAAGTACACTAGGTGGCGCCCTTTGGCCACATTTTGGCTGCGCACCTCTTCTTTCCAAGCACTGCTTCAAACTCCTCCAGAGCCAGACTTCCCCGGGCAAAAAGCTTGGAAGCCCACTCGAACCCCCGAAACTCCTATGCTCCAGGCCCCAAGTCCCTGTTCCCCAGATCCTCACTTCCCCCAAATCTGGACAATCCCCCTCCCCAGCCCCACACAGACTCCCTAGATGTTAGATTCTTAAACTCTCAAACCATCCCAGCACCTCATCCATAGAGGCCTGACCCTCTGAAAGCCCAGACTCCACAGCCTCCAAGCCTTCAAAATTCTCAGCTCCAGATGCCCTGTCCCTGGCACCTCCGGCTTCCCCAGCCTCAGTTCCCAGACCTCTGCGTCCTTAGACCCCCTCCTCCAGACGCTGAGACCTGCAAAACCCCACTCTGCCTACATCTGCAGAGCCTCTGGATTCCTTTCCCCTGGAGCCACCAGACGCAAAGGCCATCCTCCAGTCTTCTGGGCCCACAGACCTCTAGACCCGTGCTCTGCACACAGCTACAGATGTGTAGCCTCTAGTCCCCACTCTGATATCCAGATCTCACGATGGTGCACACTCCCGACAGGCTCAGGGCTGGGGACTGGTGTCCTGCCAACCTCTGACCTGGAACATGAGGCCTCTCAGCACTTGGTGAGGGCTGAGACCCTAGGGCTCACAAACACCTGTGCGAGATCCCATCTTGAAAAGCCGGTAAACTGGGGTCTAAGAAAAGGGAAGAAATGTGCCCCAGGTCTCTGGCGTAGAAGTAGCTGGAACCCAAGCCCAATATCCTTAGTACATGTAGGGCCTGGCATACAGTAAGTGCTCAACAAATGCTGGCCATGATTAGCATTGTTGTTACTTCACAACTAAATCACACATGTCCTGGCACCCACTTGAGCTGACCTCTCTGAGGCCCAATATAGGACTGTTCTTTCTTCCTGAGACTAAACAATCAGAACACCTCCCAATTTAGCAACATCTGCAAATTTAATTAACAAGCTGTTTATCTTCCTGACTGAGCGATTAATAAAGGTGTCAGGGAGAACAAGGCCTACATAGCTCCCTGCAGTGCCCTGAAAATGCCCCTCCTCCTGCTCAAGGGGACTGGCCATTTATCAGAGGGACAGGGAGGGCTGTGCTCACAAGGATCGGTGATGAGAAGAGAGAATGGGGGATCTTGGGTTACAGGGGTCACCTCCCAGACATGCACCCTTGTTCAGCCATTCAGTGAGTAAGCACCCCACCCCTACCACAGGCTGGGCACTATGCTGAGCTCAGACATTCAACAAACAGTATGTGGATCATATTTCTGCCAGAGTGGTGGGCAGGAGGCAGGCAATACAGTGTGCAAGCTGAAGTTGTCTCTTGTAATACTGGAATTTATCAGACAAACAGCTCACCAACCAGGCCTGGCCCTGCCCTGCCGTTCCCAGCGGATGACATAGCTGGTGGGTTCTCTGCGTTCCGGAGATGAATAGACTTGGTGATGAAGAATCAAAGGAAACCACAGCCCCCACTCTTTGTGGTGGCTTTTGCCAGTCAGTAGAAGTTTGCAGTTCACAACATGGTCCTACCAAGATCTGAAGGATCCTGTTTTTTTCAGATGATGAGGCTAGGTCTGGTGTCATCATGTCCACAGTGTTTATGATCAGAACTAGGAGGGCATTTGACCACTTGGCCTCCTGAACATGCAGAGATAGAACCACTCCCCTAGCCCAACATGTGCCCTTTACAAGTGGGAAACTGAGGCACAGGTTAAGCTATGATGTACTTAAGCCTACTAGGGAGTTAGACACAAAGCCAGGACTAATGTCATCGTATGTTTTCTGTCCTGGCTGAAAGTGAGCCTGAGCCCCACCTATACCCTAACGCCAAGCCTGGGGATGACCAACACATGTGGGACTGCTCAACAGGATGCAGGCTCATCCCAGGGAGATCAAAGGGTGCCCGAGAGGGCAGGACATCCTGGTTCCTATACTCAGCCTGGAGAACAGGAGGAGGAGCCCCAAAGCACCAGGCCAAAATGTTCTGGAAGATTCTTTCTCATCTTCATTCTAGCCTCAAACCTCCAAGATCCTCTCCTTTTTCCAAACAATGACCCTGCTTCTTATTACACTGAGAAAAGAATATTCAGGAGAAACGACTTCTCCCCACAAATACATCAACCAACGGGGCCATATCCTCTAACTCCCCCACTACAGAGCGGGTGAACTGTTCGTCCTCCCATCTAAGACCCAGCCCGGCTCTGCATCCATCGCACAGTCTGCGGCTCTGTCCGGCTTCTTCCCACCCCACCAGAGAGCCAGCAGCGCCTTCATGGCCCCCTGTGCTGTTCCTGCTCATCTCCTGACTGCAGAGGGTTCCCAGGGCTCAGTTCAAACTCCTCGTTTCTGTGCATAGGTGAGTCCGTCCAGTGCACAGCCTGCATGTGGACTGTAAGCCAAGGCTGCCAGGTTCATGTCTGCATTCTAGCTCCTCCCTGAACTATAGATTTCTAAATGTGCATCCTTATGTGAGTTCTCCTCTTCTATGTATATAAGCACCTCAATGTAGGTAGGGTCCCCAATTTCTTGCCATCTTCCAGCCCTGGTTGACCTGCTGTCTCCTGGCCCTGTCTATCCAAGTGACTGGTTTCACGTGGCTTTGGTCAACTTCATGTGGCTACAGGTGGACAGTGCCCTGCATCTGGCCTTCATAGGGCAGGGATTATTGGTAGATACTGCTTAGCAGCCAAGCCCGGGCCCAGGAAGCATGGAGGAGGTCAAGGTCATGGTGCACCCTTGACTGGGTGGGGAACAGCTATGTAGACGGCCTCTCTTTCATCAGCCCATGCTTCTGAGATGCAGGTCTCTCGCTCTGGCACCAGTCACAGGTGAGATTCCCAACGTGATAGTGTGCCTTGGGACAGCGCCCCTCCCCTCCTGGCTTTTTTCACCCTCCATGCACGGGCCCTGCCCTCGGCTCTGCTCTCAGGAAAGCCCGAACTAAGCCACAAGGAGACAGCTGCAGCCCAACTGTGAGAAGTGTGTTTCCCGCAGCTGTGAGCTTTGCCAGCCTCTAGGCTGAAGTCACAATACCCTGGGGCGGCCCAGTAGTGAGAGATCTCAGGCCTCTTATGCTGAGACAGGGCTCCCCACGTTCGGCATACTTTCCTTTAGCGCCCCTGCTGGCTGACACAAGTTCTGCAGGGAAGATCCTGCAGGACTCGGCGTCACACCCACTTGCTTCTTTCTTCTCCCAGAGTCTGCGGAAAACCTGAAATACACAGTTTGTTCAGAGCTGAGGGAGAATAGGATGCCAGGAAACTGGGCAGTCAGACTGGGTTGGCGGAAGACAGGGTTTAAGTATGTGAGGTCCTCATTTCCTTCCTGGATGGACCCTTCTTAGCCGTGCCCCAGGAAGACAGAAGCCAGACTGCAACAGGCTGGCATTGGAGAATAGTGATGAGACACGGAGAGGTGGTGCCCAGTTTGGGCAGGGGCGGGCAGCTGTGTCTGCACCTGTGTGGATCAACAGGCAGAGCGAGCTGAAGCTCACAGGCTGTTTCTGATCTTGCCAGACAGCACAGGGCGCTGTCCTGTGACAGCAGGTATTGTGATGGGACTGGTTCAGTCCGTGGGGGCCACTGGGGACTTCTGTGCAAGGGGAGCCCTGAGTTTCTTGCATGAGTGGATTCCTGCACTGAATGCACCCCTGTGCTCTTCCCGATTGGTCTCAAAACACGGCTGTCCACACCCTGGGCTCAGCAATGCCCTGAACAGGTGCCATGCCTGTCCCTAGAATTGGGGAGCTCTTGGGTCTCCCAGGAATCAACTCAACTCACTGGGCATGTAGTAAATGCTAGCTTTGTGCCCACAGGCATGGTGTGCAGGGGAAAGAAAACAGATCTGTGGAGAGGAGAGCACATACTCAAAACAAGTGCCAAAGTCAGGATCCACAAGGTCCCAGAGGAGGAGCCTGAGGGCCCCAGGTGCGGAATGGTGGTGGGAGCCAGCCAGGGAGAGGCTTGGGGTTCTAAGCAGAGGCTAGGATGCTCAGGGCCCCAAGGAGGGAACAGCAAGTGGATGTCAGAGCACAGGAAGGACAGAGCAGGGCTTAGACCTGTGGGACACGGGAGGTGGTGGCAGTTTCCTGCAAAGACCGAAGCTGAAAGCCTTTGGATACTGCCCACGAGGCTCATGAGGGCACCAACAGAATGCAGAGTTTCTCTGAGCAAGAAGACAGGTGGGGAGCCACTCCAGGCAGCCCAGGCCAGGCAGGTGCAGTGGCCAGCAGAGGACAGTGTAGAGGGGGAAAGGAGGCAGAGGTGAGGACCAGAGAGGGCACCAAGAGCAGCAGGTCTGCAAACATTGGAACTGGGAGACTTTTCCTCCGGGCTCCTCCATCCTAGTGGAAACAAGACCTAGCACCACTCAGCTCCAGGATCAGCCGCTATCTTTTTTGGTTAGCAGTGGACCGCAGAAAGTGGCTGGGAGAAGTAAGATTTAGCCTCCTGAATAGGCAGTGGGGAAGGAAGGGACCAGAAGCGCTTCCACCAGCTCATTTGCATTTCAAACAGCCCGTTTGTTTTATCTCCTAATTAGCATACTCACCCTCAGCTGAAAACGAGTCCATTAAAGGAAACTCTGCTCGAGGCCTGGCTCCTCCTTTAAATATTTTTAAAGTCCATGATTAATACACTTGCCCAGCGCTGCCTGGACTATGCTGGTGGGGTCAAGGGGCAGGTAAATGAGAGAAAACGGTGCACTCTCGCTGCCTGGCTGATTAATCACTGTCTCTTTTCTATAAATCATGGCAGATGGCAGGAGCTGGCTGCAGGCCCTCATGGGGAATGAAGTGCTGCTGGCAGGATGGAGCAGGGGCCAGAGCTGGAGGAGACCTGCGTGGGCCTCTTTGTGTCCTTCATCAGTGCCACGGGCCTTGGCTGTCACCCCTCTGCCCTTGGTAGCAGTTCCCAAGTTCAAGAGAGACTGAGGCTATTTAGAAGAAACAGGAAAATCTCTTTCTCCTTTTTGGAACATTTGGGACCAAATGCAACAGCATCAATTTTAGGAACTGCCAACTGTGGGGTGGTGTGTCCGGCACACAGTAACATCCAGACAGATGCTGGCTTGATTCTCCCATCAAGCCCATTCTCCAGTTAGGAATGTGAGACTTGGCAAAGTGGGCACAGGCAGACACGGGCATTGTCCTGGCTGGCCCTGCCCAATGCTTAATCCTGGCCTACTTTTCTTAAGCCCTTTGAGGGTGAGCACCATGCAACCCAGGCCCAGAAATGTAGGTCGTGGGTCCCTGCAAGCCCATTCCTTCCCTGGGCCCTCCGCCCTCTGTGAGCCTCTCGCACACTTCTGCACCCTGCTTGGGAGTTCGCCCCAGGCTGAGGCCGGCTCTGTCTTATCTGGGACAAGATTCCTAGCTTAGGCCCTCGCATAAGTCCCCATGGCTGCTGTCCACACTTCTTGCCACGTGTGCAGTAAGTGATGTTTGACTCTGGGTCCTCCTTCCAAGAGAAGGTGGATTCCTGCTGTGTCCGCAGTGCCAAGTAGCCCAGGGCCTGCAGAGGGTGAGCCTCTGGGGAGGCATGAAAGGTATGGGGGTCACTTCACTGCAGCAGGTGCTGCAGCCGCCAACACCCTCGTCCCTGTCCAGTCAGCTGGCATCTGCTGTGGAGGTGGCAGGGATGTGTGCTGGACTTTCCCATTCAGAAGGTGTGGGCACCACTGTGGCACCCACAGGTGTTGCTGAGCCACTGCTGAGGGATTTGGTGCCCAGACATCTGGGCCACAAGGCTTCCAGCTCTCACCAGGGCCTCCTTGGCTTTTGCTGGCTCCCAGGATGGGACCGTGTGTGGCTCCACGAAGAAGGCCCAGCTCTCCTGCAGATCACCATGTCCTTGAAGGTATACGCTCAGGTAGAGACGCCCACCCCATGGCCAGTGCCTCCCCAGTGCTCCCGCCCAGCCTGTCATGTGTGTGAGTCCCCGTGAGCCCTGTCATGGCCATCTTGACCTCCCCATACCTGTCCTGCAGCTCCGAGCACCCACACAGGACAGCAGCCTCCCTCAGGCCGGTTTGCAGCCGCACAATGACAGACTTCACGTCCCTGTGACAGATAATGCGTGCACACCAGGCCTTGCGTGTCTCTGACTGCACCCGACTGATGAAGGCAGGCAGAACCTACAGAGATGGAGGGGTGGATGTGGGAAATCCTTGTGGGGCTGGAGCTGTGCTTGGTTTTTTGCAGAGAACGGAAAAACAGAATTGGGAGGGAACAGCATGTGCACGACCAGAGCCCGACAGGCCACCCTGTGCTTAAAGAGTGAGGGTTGCTGTAGGACCCCAGCAGAGCACGGATCTGCAGCACAGTGCTGCCTTGGGCATTGGGGCCTGCGGAGTTCTGCTCCAGGGGAGGAACATGTGGCTGTAGCAAGCTGAGGCGAGATGGAGGGAGCAGGGACTTGTGGCTCCGGTGGACAAGAATGGCCTCTCGGAGTGATGTCACAAGGCAGCCAGCCTCGCCCCCCTTGTGAGAAAACTTTAACTCTCAATATTTCTCTTGTTCCCTTACCTGTTCCACTTCAGTTCTCCTCGGCCACAAAAGCTATCCCCACCCTCATTCACTCTGGCAGTTCACCTGCTCGGGTCGTTGTGACACGGGCAACTCCTGCTGTCTGTTCAGGCTTCTGGCCTGGACACCCTCCCCGCCCCTCAAGGCTCGGCCTGCTCTAGCCCAGAGACATCTCCTCACCCCACCTCAACCCTGCCAGAAAAAAGAATTTAAAGGCCCACACTTTCCTCAGCTCGGGGCTGCGTTGGTCTGCTAGGTAGTCTGCTACTCTGTCCCTCCCCCAATAAAGACTTTTCTCGTGTCAAAAGGTCTGGTCTGGTTCCGTGTGTGGTCTCAGTTTCCATCATGGAACAGTTGCTATTTGAGCATGACCTAAATGCTTAGCAGTAGACAGCATGTGAAAGGACAGAACAGATGTCAGAAAAAGAGGCAGCAAGTGCAAAGGCCCTGTGGTAAGGTGAGCTTGATGCTTTTGAAAAAAGACCCAGTTGGCTAAAACAGGAAGACTGAGAAGAGACCAGTGAAAGGTGACCCAATTGGCAAGCAGGTGTGGACAGTGCAGGGGCCCTGGCCAGCCCTGGTGTGGGTCTTACAGGTCCCCTACCCCCAGACAGCACCGGAGTAGGTTGGTGAGCCACAAGGGTTCAGGCGGGGGGCACTGGCTGGGACTGAGGCAGAAGGGAAGTGGGTGCAGGAGTGGACAGAGAAGGAACCTGCTGGAGGTGAGGTGGGGATCTTGAGGGTGGGCAGGGTGGACTCTGAGCCAGCTGGCTCTGGGCGGATAAATGAAGGTCGGGATGAGGAAAGTGTTGGATGGGGTTAAGGAGGTAAAGTCCTGCCCGGCCTGGTGGGGCTTCAACACCCCAGCAAGGCTGCGGAAAGGCCGCAGAGAGAGTGTTCAGTGTGGTGCAGGGGACGCAAAGCTCCCTGTAAGAGTGGACAACAGAGTGGACAGGAGGGGGTGAGAGCTGAGCCAGGGCCTCCAACACTGGGGGGCGGGGAGCAGCGGCAAGAAAGCCCGTGTGAGGCGGAGCAGGACGGAGAGGTACCTCGCCGGGTGTGGAGGTTTTCTCATGGAACGGTTTCAAGGACTCAGGAACTGTTCCGTGTGCCTCTAAAGGTGGCGCCCGAGGGCACCCACAGTTCTCCAGTCTGGAGGGCGAGGGGGATGTGCTGGGTCTACACTCGACAGCAGTGAGGTTTGCCCTCCACGCCCACCTGTTTTCCTTCCGGAGCCCGGCATTTTGTAGGTTCCAGGCAAACGCTGACTGTGTGCCCCACCAGCAGCAAATGCCCAGACGTCTGTCTCGGGGGGTCTGTCTGGCGGACACGTCCTCTGTGTGTTGCAGCTCTGCTGAGCGAGTGAAGGCGTCCCGTGTGGACGCCAGGAGAGCTTAGGCCTGCCCGCCCCTGGGCTCCCCAGACAGCTCTGGCCTGCCGCTTGCACTTTGCCTTCTTTTGCTGGGGCACAAAATTCTTGGGGCTGGCATTGTGGATCAGGGTAGAGTACTTGCCCAGCATGTGTGAGGACTGGTGCCATGCCTAGCGATATTGAGGGGAAAAAAGAACTTAGCAAATCACCTTCTCAGGCATCTCAGGACTATGCTGAGTCCTCCTCCACAGTTGCAGAATCTGGAAGTGCTCTTGGGAACCCAACACAAATGGCTTAAGTAAAACATACCATGAAGGTGCAAACCAACCAACAAAAGCCCCACATGCCAGGACTGAGCTCCTCTGGGAAGCCTGGAAACAAGTGTCTTCTTCTGGCTCTTTCCCTCAGTCCCCCGCCAGCTTCCCGGTCTCCCACGGTCCCCTGTCCTGATGCTTCCTGGCATGCTAGGCACAGACGAACTCCCTCCTCCGGGCATCGGGCCTGTATTCTGGGTTCTGTTCATCTGTCTGGGGGCTTCACCCAGCCAGTGAGGAGGAAGCTTCCGTCATCCTGTAGCTTTTGACATGCAGAGGAGGAAAGCCAGGGCCCCGGTCCTCCACCTTGCCCCCAGGCTGGCCTTGAACCCTGGTGAGCGTTGCTGCCTTTGGGAACAAAAGGGGCAGCTGTCAGAGCTGGAGGCTTAGGGTGGGGAATGAGGGGGCCACCTTCATTCCCTCTTTACCTCGAGCTCTCAGTAACTGCTCAGAATGCCTTGGGCTTTGCCCAGGCACGTGCTATTTTACTGTTTTTAACCACTGTCCGCCATGCATGGGGACAGCCTAGCTTGGCCAGCAAGGCTTGCTTCAGTCGTGTTACCTAAAGCGTGATTATCTGGCACTGCAGAACCACAGACAGGCCACAAGCAAGGGACAGCTGAGGGTGGCAGCTGGCTCACAGCTGTCCGTGTGGCCTTGGCAAGGTGCTCTGCAGACCAAGGGGCCCAGCCTTGGATGGGGCGGGATGACCGAGGGGTGCCTGAGCCCTACCGCAGGCATCTGGGCCTCTGCTGGTGTGCGCTGTTGTGGCTCTGTGGGCCTCAGTCTCCCCACCTGCAAAGTGGAGAGTAACAGTGCTGACCCGTGACATCCCGGGAGCCCAAAATGAGACTCTGCAGAGCCAGGCAGAGATGTGTTGAGTGTCTCCCCGGACTAGGAACACTTTGCACACTTGTCAGAGGTTTGTGTGGGGTTTACAGAGGTTGCAGGAACTGCCCAGGATGGCGCAGTATGGGGCAAGCAGGGAGCCTAGACCCACCCAGGTCTACAGCTCACCCCATGTGCCACGTCATTTCTGCTTTGTCAGGTCCCCACTGGAGAGAATTAGAGGCAGCGCTTTGACTGTTGTGCTTGGGCTCGGCCTCTGGCTGGCACCAGACAGCAAAGTGGGCACAGCCACAGCCAGGCCCCGGGTGTAGTACAAAGCTCCTCCTCAGGGAAGTGCAGGTTTCACTGGTCAAACGAGTCAGCAGATCCAAGCAGAAGGCTCCGGAGAGGAAGGAAGACCCCCAGAGAGCCATGCATGACTCCCGGGTGCCAGCAAGCCACATCCCAGCCTGGAGATGCCAGGCCCTGGGGGGCGGGCAGCCAAGAGGAGGCAGCAGAGGCACTGGTAGGGGTTGGGGCCTACTGGCTGGCTGAGGGCAAGCAGGATGAGGGAGAGAGGGAGCTGGCATGATGGAGTTTTCAGGCAGAGCAAGAAAGCAGTACCTAGTGCTATAAGGGGTAAGGTGCAGGCTCAGGGGGTTGGTGTTTGGAAGGGAAGGATGGTGTCAGTGAGAACTTGGAAGGTTGGTTACAGAGAAGGGAGGATCCTGATAAGCTAGGCACACTTCTGCAAGCTGACTTTTTGATGTGATGTGATAAAAGTAGGGATCCATGGTAGACTCTCGAGGGAGGCTGTCCCCACATGGTGAAGGTGGAAGCTGGGGGTGCTAAGATTGGGGATGGAAGAGAGGAAGAACAGTGAAGGATGCCATTCACAACTGATCTTTTTTTTTTTTTTTTTTTTTTTTGCGGTACTGGGGATTGAACTCAGGACCCTGCGCTTGCTAGGCAAGCGCTTATTCCACTGAGCTATATCCCCAGCCCCCACAACTGATCTTTGACCTACTTAACACCCCAGCTCTAGCTCATCTACTGGATTAACTTTAGAAGCTACCATCAAAAATCACTTCCAAAGGATATAAGAAAATGCTCCAAATGTACTGCGAAGAAGCAGTTGAGTATTTAAATTATGATTTTGGTTTTCTAAGAAAAATCTGCATGTGTGTCAAGATAGAACTACTCACAAGGCTTTGTGGAGGAGACTGGGCTTCACTGTTGTTTTTTAATTTTCCTTTTTCTCTTTCTTAGCTAGGTAACTTCCTTTACTGGGAGGGAGGGTTTTTCCTTCCCTAGCCCTCTTTGCTCAAGAGCATCTTGCATTGTGTGAGATGCAGGGCCAGAGAGCCAGCTGGGCCTCCGGGATCAGAACCCCACTCCGGTGATTATGGACCAGAGTGACGAGCGTGATGAGCGCTTTCCTACAGGCCTAGGTTGGTGGCCCAAGAGGTGATCTGTCAAACACACTGACAAAGGACAAAGGAAAGAGTCTGAAGGGAAGATCACCAGGCTCATCAGCCCCTCCTCCTGCCGGTGAGTGTGTGAGTGTGCGTGTGTGTGCGCTTTGCTTCTTAATAGTGAGCTACACTTTAACTTCCCGTAATGAGTAGATGTGAATTTTAAAAATGGAAGGAAAAATCCTAAACCAATCTGGAAAATTAGCCTTGGAGAAGCGAGGCTTTGGGGGCCAAGTTCAGAGAGGCTTGCGGGGGGTTGAAGTTCCAGGGGAGTCATCTACACTGGACTGAGGCAGAGACCCAAGGCACCTGTGTAGCCCTGCGCACCCCTCACCCTCCTGGCCAGCTGCCGCCCATCCTTGTCCTGTCCTCACTCCTTGAGGCCAGATGGTGCTGCAACCATGCTCCCAATTAGGTCCCCTCATCACCAGCCAGCTGAGGCGGTGAGGGCCTGTGCTGCGCCCCGCCCATCCCAGGCCCACTGGTCCAAGTGTTACAGCCCAGGGTTTCTGCGCAGGACAGTGAGGCAACCTTTCTGCTTAGGGACAGCTCCTTTTCTCCATCTCTTCCCCCGCCTTGTCCTTTTGGGTCTTTTGCTAAAGGTCTCCTCCATCATCTGAGTACCCCAATTATAGGATTCATCCGTGACAGTCAGTGAGCCATCAAGTCCTAGGAATCCCACCCCAAACCTCTCTCACCCTCCCACCTGCATCTCCATTCCCTGTGCTTTCCCATTTCTCCATCTTTCCCCATTTCCATTTTGTGGCTCCTGCTGGTCAACCTGTGTCCCTCTGTCACCTCCCCCAGCACTGCACCACGGCAGGGAAAGGGCTGCAGTTGTACTTCTCTATTCAAAATGACTTTGATGACCTGTTCCTCCCCTCACTCCAATGCTTAAAAGGTGGACTTGGACCCCTCTTCTCCCACAGCCCGAAGCCCTAGCTCATTTCCAGGCCTGGGGAGCACACGGAGCCCACCACACTGCTCCCAGCCCTTGCTCCTGTGACAGACTTTACTAATCAACGGCAGCAACCTGGAACCCCGGCCCCAAACACACACACAGTACTCTAGGATGTGGCTTCTCTGTTCGGCACAGTGATCCATAAACCATCAAAGTTAGGGCCATCTAAGATCAGTGCTAACCTGCATGCCTTTCCTTATCCCTCTTTTCCCCATCCCATTCTCCTACTGTCCAGCAGCAAGGATGCTTTAGGGACTCATTGGGATAAAAAACAGGGTTGGTGTGGTAGATTGACAACTGATGGTCAGCCTGTAACATTCAGCTGAACTGAGCCAGTATGGTAGTGGGTGTGCGAGGCCCACCTGAGGATTGTGCTGGCAGCATAACAGGCAGAAGTGGAGAAGAAATGAGGCTGCTGGGAACCGAGAGAGGCTGTTGGGAGCTGGTAGAAGCTGTAAGGAGTTGTTGGTTCCCCTAGAGGAGCTTGTCATGCTGGTTTTCCTGATGAACTCAGTTCGTCTCATTATCCAAGGAGCTTGGGACCTTGTCGCCAATGAGAATGGTTTCAGCTCACTTTGGGGGAGCTCTGGTCCTCACTTTGAGCATTGCTTCCTGGCTCTGGAGGGGAAGATGGTGCACTTCTCAGTCTCCTGGCTTTCCTGATGGGAACTCAGCTTAACTCATCATCAGAGGAGCTTGGGACCTCACTGTTACTGAGGATGGCTGTGGTACTTTATGGGGGAGCACTGGTTCTTACTTTGAGCATCGCTTCCTGGCTCCAGTGCAGATCCCTCAGCTGGCTAGCACAGATCCTTCATCCTGCTGCCATAGACTTTCTAGCTTCAGCCACTGACCCTTGGGCCTTCCCAGAGCAGATCCATGAAACAGGCCTGCATGAGACATTGTCATGGGCTGTAGGCCTCCAGTTGGACTTGTGGAGGCATTGTTATGGGCCCTAGGTCTTCAGCTGGACTCATGCAGGACATTACTGTGGGATCCACACCTTCAGTTGGATTCTTTGGTCTTTGGTGTGTGGATAGATTTCCTGCACTCTCTTTGTATATGATTCTTTGAGTGACTATTATAAAATAATTCTACAAACTATGCAGCCTGTATATTATTGTTTCCTTTGCAAAACCCCACAATATAACACTTGGTAACTAGGCTATCCACAAAGTTTTGAGCAAATGAGGGGCAGTGTGCCACCCTGGGACTCTCTCTCAGGACAGCTTTCACTAGTAAGATGAGTTACATTGGAATGAGCCCCCACTGAGGGACATAATCCTCCCGACCCCTACCTGTCCTCCTTCCTCCTTCACACCTCCTGCCTTGGTTCCCCAGTGCCTGGATCCCAATAGAGCTGGAGGGTGAGGAGCCCACTGTAGTAGATACCACAGGGCATAGGAAGGCTTAGGGTGGCCTGGGGACCACAAAGTATTCCAGCCAAGAAGGGCCCTGCCCAGCCCTACAGGGAAGACAGCAAGCAATGGCAGGCTCCTGGGGAGGCTCTCCTCACCTTGCTGCACATTTGCCCACACAGTGCTGAGCCCTGTCTGACGTCCCTGTAGCTCACCTGTGCAACTCTCTGCTCCTCAGCCCAACCTGGGAGCCACATCCTCCCTGAAGCCCCCAATTCCCCTTCCTGCTGCTCCATGACCTTGTTTTATCCCCTGGACTTGAAGCATCTCCCACCATGCACTGGCCGGGACCCAGAAGCCCAGGGAGCAATGCAGATGTGGTCTGGGGTGCTGCCTCGGGTCTAGCACATCCTGACGCAGGGCCCTCTCTTCCATCTCCTCAGCCAGAGTCTGTTCTATTATCCCCCTCCCTAGGCAGCTTCCCATGCATTTCTGTCCCAGAGGAGCATGAAAGAAAAAACGTCAGCCCTATGGCCCAGTGAGAGAAATCAGAATGTGATTTCTGTGTATAAAAAAATGCTCAAAATATGTACCTCACACTAGAATATGTCTGACTTTCTTTTGCTATCCAAAGAATGCGCTAATGCTTCCACTCTCAGGAGTGAGGTGCTCAGGAAGCCATGGCCTCTTGGGGCTTTCCTTTGCCTGTCTGCTGGGTGCACAATACACCCCTGCGTGGTCCAGGAGACAGGGTCAGAGCGGTCCCTGCTGCCTGAGGTGAACAGACTCACTGCAGGCCTCAAGGTCGCTTTGCTTTTGCTGTCACTGGGGAATTTGTGCTCCCTACTTGGTGCTCAGTCACAAAGCCTGGTGAGGCCGCTTCAGGGGAACAGGTGAGCCAGCCCCTGGGTGAGCAGACTCTGACACCGCATGGCCTGCCTGGGGCCGTCGCCCAGGGTATACACCCTGCAAGCCTCCCTGACCTGAGTCTTCCCCTGCTCTGGCCCAGCCTCTATTCACTGAACTCTACTTTTGGACGCTGATCATGCTCTCAGGCTCCAGTTAATTCTGCTTAACAAACATCCTGAGAACTTGGCATGTGTCTTGGGCTGTCCTGGGTACTGGAGGCAATGAGGTGGTCAGGGCACAGTGCCTGCTCTGTGAGTCCTCACAACTAACCGGAGACATGGGGATGGGACAAGTAACAGTACCAGAATACGGCAAAAACAATAGCACTAGTAAGTATGCAGACAGAATGATGGATGAAGATGTGTGTGTGCAACCAGGGAAGGCTTCCTGCAGGAGGTGGCAGCAGAGCTATGTTTTGCAGGGGAGATACCAGGCTTATTCTCTGCTGCTTGAGACATGACAGCAGTTCTTTTTTCTGGATGATTAGGCTGGGCCGGGTGGTGCCCTGTGTGGACCTAGAAACGGAGCTCAGCCCTGTGGAGAAAAGAGATGCTGTCACATAGGTGGGGCCAGGTCCCGCTGCATATCGTCTTTGCATTCAGGGAGGGGTATCTCACCTCGCTCCTCCACAGGGCGGGTAGGAAACGGCCCGAGAGAGGCCCCACTTGCCTTTCTGATTATCAGGCGGAAACTCCAGCCAGCCTCCACAGCTTCACAGATCTCAGCGCCTCGGCCCCCAAAGCCCAGCGGGGGCCGGGCACACTCTTGGAAGCCCAGCTAGCAGCCGCACGCAGCCTCCAGCCCCTCTGCACCCCCAGCGGCTCTCCTGCCCACTTCCTTCCCTCACCCAAGCCAACCTCATTAGCCTCCCACAAACTGTCCGCCTAATTATAATCTCGCAGAGGCTGGGGACACATGTCCTTATGGCCTGGGCAGCCGGGATCCCTAAGAAAAAGCCACAGGAATAATGATAATAATTATGAACAACCTATTAGGTGCTTTCTCCCCAGCCCTGTTCAAGCTGGCTCCGGACCAGGCTTGCCAGGCCCCCACTGTGTCATCCTGGCATTTATTCTGTGTGTACCACCCCTGCAAATGACTCCAACCCCCTTGTCCCCTGCCCGCTAATGAACACCTGCTGGTGTTCCTATGAGTTCAAGGACTTGGGGAGAGCCGGCTCGCAGGTGGTAGACTCAGAAACCAGGCATCGTAACCACCTTTACTTGTGCCACAGAGAGCCCCCTCCATGCCTTTGGTACCTGCTGTCTGCTCTCCCTCCCTGAAAGCTTTCCCTGCCACCCAGCCATTCCCCCGCCAGCCCCTGAGCCTCAATCCTCTGCTCTGGGCACCTCCTCTCGATGCCTTTCCTCCTAGCCATTCAGGGCTTGGCTCCCTGGGCTCGGCTCTCGGGCTCCTGCGTCCACCCGCACTGCACTCCTACTGCATTCTCCTCATCTGTTTGCCTGCTCATCCCTCTGAGGTCCTGGCTTCCTTGGCTCTGCTCTCTCCTGCCTGTGCGCAGCATCAAGTCTTGCTGAGTGCATGTAAGCTATGGGATCCTGGAGAGGGAGCTACAGCGATGAAGATGAATTTCCACATCTTCTTGTGATCTTCCCTTTGCACAGAGATTCTCAGGACTAAGTTGTGCTCCTAGAACTGGTGGGCTCAGGGGTCATGTGGATGCTCTTCCTCTGCGGACGTTTGTTGCTTCTAGTCTTTTCTTATATCCGAGATGCAGCCAAAGACTCAGCACCTGCACTGTGGTAGTCACAGCCCCAGGGTCACCGCTGCAGCCCCAGGTCACAGACAGGATATGGCAGTCATCTGGCAGAGCAGCTGGGCTCTCTGTAGCATTTCTGCGCTTGGTGGTCTTACAAAGGGATCTTGAGGCCTGTCTGGTGACAGGCGGTTGTGGGAGGGGAGTCCCAGTAGAAGAAGAAAAGGGCTCGAAGGGGAAGAGTCCAGAAGGAGCATCTTCGACCAGGCGCAGCAGCTAGGACCTTGGGGATGATGGTGTCTTCAGGGGCCCCACAGGGTACTGGGCCAGGCCAGGCCCAGGCAACCAGAACCTCCCCTTTGGAAGACTGTGACCAACACATCCCGTCACCATCTTCCCCGCGTGCACCCAGGTAGACGCAGGAGTGTCTGTCCTGGCTCCTGGCTCTGTCGTCTTCCCCCAAGGGTTACACATGCCCAGAGCAAGAGCTTGGGAATGGCACTTTGAAGGCCCCATTATTATCTTGCAGCAAAGCATGTGCCCTCCCAGAAGACAGGAGGCTGTTGGCTCATTGGCTTGGCAGGTGACACCTGAGCATTTGTGTCTTGCTAAGGACCAGCCTAGGACCTGACTGCTACTTAGGCCTCTGTGAACATCCCAGAGTGGACAAAGAGCCAGGGCTAACTGAAGTAAGTGTGAAAGGCTGTGCAGTGTGATGTAGGCTGGTGGTGAGGGGTAGCAGTGTGCGTAGGGGATGCGACTTTGGGAAGAGGGCATGCCTGAGCAAGGGTCCTGGGGCCAGCTGGAGATGGTGACATGGAGAAGCCACGGCTGCCTGCTGTGCAGCATTGCAAGGGACAGGTGGGCTGTGTGCTGCGGAGGGAATCCTGGGCTCCACGCGACCCCACTTGCAGGCCAGGCCAGGGCCTCTGCGGGTTCCCAGGCAGGACCCTGGATTTGGAGGGGCCACCCCCTGGGAGTCCAGAGTCCAGAGCTCCGCCATGTCCAGGCTGAGCACCCCGCCCTCGATCCCAGCTCTGAGCTCTGTCCCCTCCTCCCTCTGACCACCCTGCAGAACTTCTGGGGAGGAGAGCAGGAAGAGCACCTCCCAATCCATTCTGAAAACAAGCTGTCCTGTTTTTAAAACACTTATTTAAGAAACAGTCCTTTTTAAGCCAAAATATGAAGAATATTCAAAATAAAGTCACAAACTATGGACATAAATACAAAGCAAGGACTTCAAAAGAGAATCAACATTAACCAAAACGAGAGTTGGGAAGCTTGGCCGTCCTCTCTGTGTGTTTAATGTCACTGGGCCCTCCTGCGGCCTCCTGCTAGCAGATGGCTCCAGCCGGGTGCTACCCGACCTCCCTGGGGTTAGGGTTACCTCCTGGGGAGACCTCCAAGTGGGTTCTCAGGATCGTGGGCCTGACAGCACCTGGGGATTTGTTGCACATGGTAGTTCCGAGAGGGAGACTCTGGGGTGGGTCTCAAAGCTGTGGGGGTTTTGTTCTTCTTGGTTTTGGTTTGCTTTGCTTTAAAAAAAAAGAAATTGAAGTAAAACTGACATAATATGGAATCAGCCCCTTCCAAAGCATGCACTTCCCAGACTGCTCACAAGTTTGTGCAGCTTCCTCTCACCACCTCCTTCTGCTTCCAAGTTTCTTCACCCCAAGACCCAGCAAGCAGTTTCTCCTGTGTCCGTGGGCCTTGGCAGCCACCAATCTGTGTTCAGTTTCTCTGGGTTTGTCCCTTCTGGATGCTTCACAGAGACAGAATCATACAATATGTGGCCTGTCATGGCCGGCCTCTTTCCTTGAGTACCATGTTTTCAGGATGCATCCATGCTGTAGCAGGTACCGGTACAGGGTCCTTTTGTACTGCTGTCTAATACTCCAGTGGACAAACAGACAGAGCACACAAAAACCCAGAAAGCATACATGAGGCTAAGATAAAAGCAAGGGTAGCTCTAGTTGGGTGCAGAATAGATTTGCAGACTGAGCACAGAGCCTCAGCTTTGAAATGGAGCCAGGGCTCCACTAACAAGGGTACACTTTGAAAGGGGCTGGTTCCGTGCTGTGTCAGTTTCATTGGGGCTTCAATAACAAAAACAGCGTCCTTGGGAGATGAGTGGGAATGAGGTCAGCTCAGCGGGTGGGCGCTGCTGCGACCCTGCACGGTCATATGCTTTGCAAATTCCCTGGGATGGACACACCCAGAGGCAAACTGGCCAATCTGGGATTTCTCAAGCCTTGAAAGTACTGTTGGGCTCCAGAGAATTGTTTGATCTGGTGGATTCCTCTCCCAACATGATATTGGTGTGGCTGTTCATCCGTCAGGGAAACGTCTGGCCACAGGAAAGGAGTTTTGATCTGTTTCTGACCATTCTGCAGCTGTTTTACTTTCATGTTCACACCCATAACCACGGGTTCCAATTGGCCCTTTGGTGCTTCTAAAGTTCTCTTAGGTTTAAGAGCCACAGTGCTGCCAGGGATATAGCTCAGTACCCTGGTGCTAGAAAAAAAAATTAATAAAAGTTGGGGGCTGGGGATTTAGCTCAGTGATGCAGCGCCTGCCTGGCAAGCATAAGGTCCTAAGTTTGATTCCCAGTACCCACCCTCCCCCCAATAGGAAAAGAAAAGAGCTGCTGCCCTGCAGTAGGAACTGAAGTCCCGTCACTGCCTGGTTCACATGGTATGGTCACCTTCAGAGCCACCCTGCCAGGCACAGCAATCACAGACCCACATCTGCAGATCCACATACTTAAGGATGCAGGTATCTGCTCAGAAAGGCTTCTTCAGATGAGTTTGAGTTAAATGCTGTTAAAATGCCTCATTTTGAAAATGTCCTTGGGCAGACCACTTATTGGTTCAGAATGCAGCTGTCTTTACCCTCAAAGGCAGGAAAGGACCCAGAACGACCCATAGGCTTTGGAGCCCCTGCTGAGGGTATGAAGCTTGGCCTTGTCACTGACCTTCTCTGGGAAACCCTGGGCAAGTGCCCTCATCTCTTAGAAGTCAGTTCCCTGCCTGTAAGGGGCTATACTGGGAAGAACAGAGCATTTGGATGGGCACCATATGTAGAAATTATTATCTAGGGAAATCATATGAAACCATCATTCCCATGGCCTAAATAAAATCAGATATGAAGATGCTCTTCTGCCTGTGAAGCTGTGTCTGGACAACCGCTGGTAAGTTGGAAGTGCATTGAATGCATCTAACCAACTGGACATCTGCACTGGGCCACACGGTGCACTGCGTCCCCTTGTGATCACAGGAACGGTTGCGAGCTGCCGTCAAGACTGCTGCTCAGCATCACCAGAAAGGATCACACTGCATACTGTGAGCAGCAGAAAGACCCAAATTCATGATTTCTACTGAATGCAGGTAACTTTTATACCATCATCAAGTCCAAAAGTCTTCAGTCAGATTGGGAAATCTATGCACAGGGGTAGACTTATGTGGGTTAGAGCTGGGCTTGCCCTGAATCTAACAGGAGCCTTTGGAGGGCTGCAGTCTTTAGACAAGTGAGTACCAAGAGCAACTTAATTTGTTAAAAGTTCTCCTGGCTTCTGTGGTTATAACAGACCTGAGTATCACCTTCCTTTGGCTTGGGATCTCTGGCATCTCCCACTCTTCAGGGACATTGGACTTGCCGTGCAGCCCTGGAACGCACACAGGGCCCTCCTCACTACCCACCCATCACCTCTGTGAGGTGGGGCCACCCCTATCCAAAGTTTGAAGGCAAGGTGACTGATGCTCAAGAGCTGGAGTCAAACCAGGCCACCTGCCTGCTCAATCAATGTGCTGCCCCTCTGCCGTCTTGCCTGGGCCACGCTGTTAAAAGACGACCCTCAGCATCTCTGGTCCAGGCTTCCTGGAACTCAGAGCCATGCAGGTTTCCACAGTGAAGCAGCCTGACCCTGGATTCCTCTGGGCTGGTGGTCACAGCCGAAGGCAGAGCTGAGAGCCAGGAGCCCCTCCAGCACCTGTCATATTCTTCTGGATGGAGAACTTATTTTGGACAGTTTCTGGGTGACCTACTTCACCCTCCTGCACCTCTATTTCCTTCCCTGCAGAAACAGCAATAACACCCACTCCTTGGTGTCGCTGAGGAGGATTGGATGTCATAGGTTTCTGCTCCAAAAGGCAGGTGATGTTGGCTGATCCTCCACCTCCCTCTGCCTGGCCATGTCCCCTCTGCCTAGGTCAGCTGTCACTGCACTGCTCACAAGAATAGAAAGGTCTGGGAAACTACAACATCTCTCCTACCAGCAGCCACCTCTACCCTGGAGGCCAGGGTGAAGGGCAGATACTGACTGAAGGGGAAATTGTCCTGCATGCTGTCCCGGGAACCCCTAGGAAGCTGGTGACACACCGGAGTGTGGACATTAATGCAATCGTTGGGTAATTCAATCACTTTATAGAAGTTGATCTGTCCTTTTTATTACAATTACTGTCGGCTGGGGTGTTTCGTTCCATCATTGAAAATAAACATCATTTATCATACTTGTAAAGATTAGCCCCCGACAGCTACTGCTCTTGCTTTGCATAAATGTGTATTAATGTCGGCCCTGCCCGCAGTGTGGGGAGAAGTCTATATTTCACAAGACTGATTAGGTCCTGTCACGGCTGCTTTAAGTAATGTCTTATCATGACTGATACTCCCCTACTGCAAAACAGCGGCCGGGGGAGACAGGGCTGCTCCAGGCAATTTATGGTGGCACTGGGACGAAAAACAGTCCTGGGAAGGTGGGCATCTGTTTCCTCTGGGCCAGAGCCCATCCCAGTGTGACACTGTTCCTCCTCCCAGCAGCTGCCCGTGGGGTGCAGGGCCTGCGGGGCTGTGCCTAACGCCGCTGTTGCACACACGGGGCCTCTGCCTGGCCTTGCGTGGCCCCTCTGAGGCCCATGAGGCTCTGGTTTTCCTTTTGTCTGCTTTGTGGGACCCGTCCACAGGGCACGTAGCTGTCAGGAGCCCCTGTTACACAGATGCCCCTCCCCTGGGCCCGGGCCTGGCCCACCAGGCTGACCCACAGATGGGCCCCTCAGCCCAGGGCTCTCCCCGGAGCTCAGCCTGGCACTTATGACTCCCCCATACCCAGATACTCACCTGTCTTCCACCTTGGCCGTCCTGCCCTCTGCCCTTTGCATTGCAGCCAACAAGGCCCCTATACTCTACACCTACGGGACAGCTCTGTGTGGTCAGCCTTCCGTCACTAGGCTGAGATTCCTGAGAAAACCAGCTTACAGTAGGGAAAGGTGTCCTTTAACTCATGGTCTCAGAGGCTGCAGTCCGTGGTGACTGGGCCCTCTGGGCTTTGGGCTGGTAGGAAGGTGGAGATCATGGTGGAAGCACATAGCTCACCTGGTGTCAGTGACAGAGAAAGGGACTAGAGTCTCAGTATCACCTCCAAGGGCATAGTGACCAATGACCTATTTCTTCCAGCCAGGCTCTACCTCCCAGTAATGCCATGAGTTGGGGACCAAGCTATCAACGCAGGAGCTGGTGGGGACATTCCGGATCCAAACCATAACAGTGCCCAAGTTCCTCAGGAGTTTGGGCCCTCTAGGGACCTCCCACTGTCTCCTCTTCCTCCTTTCTCATCCCTGTAGCCAGACCCTACAGGGCCTGGCCATGCCGACCTCCAAGGACGGTACGTTCTCCAGATCTCCCATGTCCACCCACTGAACCCCGTGCCTACTCAGGGCCACAGCTCCCCTTAGGGCCTCCTGAGCTAGGACCATCCATGCATGAGAGAATCTGACTGAGGTTTTCAGCAGGAACCCTCTCTTCCTTATCCCTGGGGTCCCAGGTCATGTGTGGTGTTAGGCATGAGGGAGATGCAGAATGTGCTGAGGCTGCAAGAAATAGAAACAAAAACAGTGTCAGTGGTGAAGGAACTAGCCTGTTTAAGAACTTGAATTTCTTAGATGTACACCATTTAGCAACCAAAGCAAAACATATCACAAAGGAAAAAATGTTGTCCAAGGTCAGAGTGAGATTGAGACATCTAGGTACAAGATCCATTTCCGTCTGAGCAGGGACAAGACCCCGGCCTCAGAGGGCAACACTCCAATCTCCTCAGCCACCTGCACGTCCCTGGGAGAACTGATAACTCCTGTGCTTCCATGTCTTGTGATTATTGTTGTGTGGGAAAATCCCACCACCTAGCATTTCCCATCTTAGCCCTTTGTGTCAGCTCAGCAGTTTGGAGCACATTCAGGCTGTCCTCTGTGCTTCTACCCTTGTAAGGGAAATGACTTACACACCAGGAGACATCTGCCCAGGGGATGGCAGTTTAAAAGGATTAAAATTAAGTGCAATTAAAAGTTCAGTGCCACAGCCCATTAAGTACATTTCAACAGCTCAATATTTCGTGTATTAGCACAGACACAAAGAGCTTTCACCATTCTAGAATGTTCCTTTGGTCAGTGCGGTCCTAGGGGGCTAAGGGATGCCAGGAAGGGGTGTGCTGGAGTGTGCAGAGACAAGAACCCCAACAATGATGTACTGAGTGTGGGACTTTCTGTGCTTGGACATCCAGAGACAGATTCAGAGTGCTAAAAGCCTTGTTCTGGGTCATGTGACCAGCCACTCCTGAAGCCAGGTGCTGCCTGGGGATTCTGGTCCCTGAGTTGGGGCTGGTGTGAAGGCTGCAATTGGTTTGATTAACAGCTTGTATTGTCATGGGCTAGTAAAAGTGAAATGAAGTGGCAGGGGCTGGCTGGCATGTCCCTCAAGGAGTGGTGTGTGCCGCATGATGGTCTGGAGACTCCACGGAGCAGGGCATTAGAAAGTCTGGGGAAACCCTGACTTTACATGACTCATGCTCAGCAAGCCAGATTCTGGTGTAAAAAAGCCTCTGCACTGCCTTTGGTTTTAGAGCTGCTGGCGTCCTGCTGCAGGCCTCGTCTTGCCCTTCCATCCAGTCCATCTTCCAGCTGGCCAAAACACAGGGGCAACAGGTGCTGCTGGCTCCCCTCACGGCCAGCCTCCCTTCTCCCTGCTGACAGAACTGCTGCTGGACAATCCACTTGCTTAGATTCCCCTACAGCTTTGCAGCTGCAGATATAAGTAGGTTCCTAGAGGTAGCCACGCTTTCTTGTTTATTCTTTCACCCCTCTTCCTCTAATCCTCCTGCTCCTTCTTTCTACCTACCTAGGATGCAGCTGTGAGGCTGGAGAGGTTGCAGCTATTTTGTGTTCATGTGGAAACCTGATGATGAATGACAGCTACACTTCAAGGATGGTGAAGCACAAAGGAGTAGGGCACCTGCCTGGTGCATAACGGTGGAGCCAGACCTACACTCCCTTCCTCAGGGTTCCATGTCCTATGACAAGCAAATGAGAAAAATCCCTTTTCAGTTGAACACTGCAACCCTGTTTCTTCTACCTGCAAATAACTGTGATCCTGACCGAAAACATAAACATGACATATGCAGCAAACACATCATATCAATATGTTATTAATAATAGTATAATATATAGTGTATTGTTAGTTGGCATAGTATTTAATAGTACTAATACCCATTTAAATTTAATATACTGTGTATGATATGGAACATGCTATGTAACACACAAAGGCAACAGAACATATAAGCAATTAACTACTCTGTGGGAAACACTGTATTAGCCACTCATTTTTTTTTACCATGTAATTTCTTTTCCTGTGTACCAGGAAAGAGTAAAGTTTGTCTGGGAAACCCTTAAAAATACACGGAATCATCTGTGATTCTGACTGAACGCCTGCACTGGTAACATTTGATGAATAGCTTTTCAGACAGACATAGTATGTTTTATAAAGATAGATAGGAAGTGAGGAGGAAGGGGGAGGAAGAGAAAGGGAAGGAGAGGGGAGAGAAAGGGAGGGAGGGAGGGAGAAAGAGAGGGCGGGAGGGAGAGAAGGGAGGATACTTGCTGCCTGTTGGAGGTTTCTTGAGCTAGGAGTATGGCGGTGATTACAGTGGTGGGCCTTGGCAGGAAGTGGTTGCTGCCTCCCTGCCTCTGGCTTCCGGTCTCACCAGGTGACCTCTCTCCCTCTCCACCTATGGCACTGTGACACCCTTTGCAGTGATGTGTTGGGGGGCCCCCATCAGAGCCAGTTCCAGGCTATTTAGACTTTTAGTGTCCAAAGCATGGTGCCAAGTACTCCATACCTCTTCGTAAATTATCCAGACTTCAGTACTTCATTGTAGAAACAAAACTGACAGCACTGAGGGAACCACCATACCAGTGGTGGCGAACCTAGGCCAGCCTTGCCACAGCCGGCTGTTCGCACTGTGAGCTCTGAGGGGTTTGCCATCATTGCTCTATACAATGGACTTTGCTGTCCATTTTCAAAGTTCTGGTTGTTCTTTTACTAAGCACTGAAGACTCCCAACTTCATGAGCATCCATGCTGTATGAAGGTATCCACAATGTCTTACCAGGGAGGGAAGGCACAGAGTCACTGAGAAGACACTGTGGATGAACCTCTTAAGAGTTGTGTTCCAATTCATGCTTTCGAGAGCTCTCTGTAAGCTGCCCAGTGTGAAGTGTGCTGGGGCTTGGAACAGAGCCCTTTGCCACATGGCCTTCCTTCTCTCCGCAGTGACCCCTGCCCTGCCCTCTGCCATGAGCTCAAATGGCACAAGGCTTTCAGCAGAGCTAAGCAGGTGCCGGCACTGTGCTCTAGGGCTTCAGCCTCCAGAATTGGGCTGCACATAACCTCTTTTCTCTATAAATCACCCACAAGCAGAGATTCTGTTATAGCAGCAGAAGATAGACTAAGACCACCGCAAAGTGGAACTTTAACCCAGGCCTGTGGAACTCGAACACCTGCATTCTTCCCACCCCATTCAACATACATGAACTTACACCTATTTGATTCTAGTCACACATAAAATAAACCACATCAAATGCACACCACATATTTTATTTAATTTCCTTCTGTGTTGAGGCCATATATTTTGTGTGCTAGTGTAGCTAACAATGTATTTTGTACCCATTTGTACACACGCATCCATGCACCTTTTTTTCTTTTCCTGTGATGCTGGGCATGGGACTAGGGCTTCACATATGCTGGGCAAGCGTTCTACATGGAGCTATGCCCAAGCTCTCCTGCATATCTGCTGCCTGGCATGTTTTGTTTTGCTTGTTTTTGTTTTTGAGACAGCTCTTGCTATGCAGTTCAGGCTGAGCATGAACTCGTTATGTAGCTCAGGCTGGCCTTGAACTTGTGGTGATCCTCCTGCCTCAGCCTCCTGAATACTGGGATTACAGGTGTGTGCCACCATACCAGGCTTTGTTGCCAGGAGTTTTAACATGGAGCTTGGGCTTCAGTGGCCATGGAGCTCCTTGGAAATTCATTTGCAAAATTTTCCATGTCCATCTGAATAGGAAGTTTTTCAAGGGAAACTTTATAGCTTCATGAGATTTTTGCAGTGCCTATGGCCTCACACAGGCCAGGAAGAACAGACATGTTGTATGCAAATATCCACAGCAGTCTATGTGCCACAGGAACAAAAGTACTCATCTGTCACCCAGTGTGTGACTGTGCTCTACCCGACCCAGGGTCTCTGAGCCCAGCTTCCAAGCCACATCCTGGCCTCCAGGAGTTCCACGTGACACTGACCTGGAATGGAATCTCAGTGTGTGGAGGTCTAGTTCAGAAGGAGGAGCCCCAAAGTGGGTGGGAAGGAAGTGCCATCCGACTTGGAGTTGCAGCATCAGGGCGATCATGTGGGGGTATGAGGACAGGTAAGACACAGCTCAGGCTGGAGGTCCTGCAGTGACTCAAACACTAGCTGGGGACAAACACTCCCTGGGAAGAGAGAGGCTTTCCTTGCTGGGACTCACAGGAGTCAGACAGGGATGATGGGCAGCTGGAGACTTTGACACTAGATTCATTGCAGCACTAACTAACTTGATCTTGGGAAATTCACTTAAACGCCCCCAGGTCTCAGTCTTTCTACACATAAAATTACTGTTATCGATTAGAAGCAAAGCATGCCAAGGTAAACTTTCAGCAACAGTTCAGGAATTATGCACAAGGTCCTGTAACCCACTGCCAGCTAGCCACAACTGGTTGGTCTCTTCATTCTGGTGACCTCTGCCCATTCTTTCCCAAGGTGGGGGGGGAGGAGGTCCTGAGAGCCGAGTATGGCTAGGAGAGTCCTGAGCCCTCAAGGGCAAAGGTCAGGACTATTTCCTTACCCACTGGGACCATAGCTTCCTGAATGCTGCCAGGCACAGCACAGATACCTGTGTTAGCTCCTAAGGCTGCTGGGACAATGTTCCATAAACCAAGTGTCAGCAAGGTTAGGCTTCCCTAGCATCTGTGGTGTCCTTGGCTCACAGCCATGTCCCCAGGTTCTGCCTTCATTTTCACATGGCCTTCTCCCTGTGTGTCTGTTTTCTTCTGGGTCTCATAAGGATGCCAGCCATGTTGGATGATTAACTTTAAAATCTCAACCTAACTGATTACATTAGCAATGACACATTTCCAAATAAGGCCACAGTCTATGTGCTGGCGGCTAGGACTTCACATAATTTTGGGTAGAACAGTGTTATGCTTTGTGTCTAGATGTCCTCCCAAAGCCTCCTACAGCCATGGGGGGGCAGTCTTTTCAGAGGTTTGTGACTGATTCATGGTCCAGTGCTGGGATTAAGGGTGTGAACACTACACCCAATGTAGGACGGGCAGTCTGCGTAAAAGGGATCGAAAGAGCTTTGCCTTCTTGCTCCCCTTTTTGATGTTTCTGTTGTCTGCTGCTATGAACTGTTGCCCTCTTCCATGCCGCTCTGCCTTGGAACCAGCCAATTATGGACCAAAACTTCCACAAACTGTGAACCAAGTAAAGCTTTCCTCCTTTGACTTTGAGTGTCAGGTATTTTGTCTCAGCAATGAGAGAAAAGAGACTAAGAAAACAAGAAGACACAATTCAGCCCACAACACTGCCAAAGAAACATCTGAGACAGATGAGCACAGGGTCTTGGCAAGTCTTTGCCACAAGGAGATGGCCAAGGAGATAAAAATGAGAGTATTGGGACATGATTCGCAAATAATTGCTGTTAATTGGGAAGAAGCCACAATTAGCTGTACTGGAATTATTGAATCATGGATGGACAGGAGGACACATGCCAATCCAGGGAGGCAAAGCTTTGCAAGCACCAACAGGAGCGGGTGGGAGAGTGTGAACACTGAGCAGGAGGTGGTCTGGGTGGCGGTGACAGGAGACACACTGAACCAGTGTGCACTCTCTTGTTGTGGAGGTACCGTTTTGGTCATTTTTCCAGCTTGATGAAAACATTGGCTTTTTTTTCACTTCTGCAAGACAAATATAATAGTGATTTATGTGTTACAATTTTATGTGGCTGATAATCAAGTCACATTTGAACACAGTATTTGCATTTGTAATTCTACTTTTTAAAAATATCTAGGCTTAATTTTAAAAGCCTGCTGTTTTATTGAGTCATGATATAAAATTATCTGGGCTCCTGGGATGCCTTATTCTGGATTTCAAGAATTCTGAACCACTGAGGTATAGAGACCATGACAAAATGAAGTTAAATGTGGCATCCTGCTCATGGCCTGGGAGTGGTTAAGGGAGGGAAATTCTACTTTCCGGCAAGTTGTTTGGACCATCAGTCACTGTATCTTTTAGAAGTGTCCAGACACTCCACCTCATTTAGATTTCACCTGCTTCAACTGTTTTCTGGCTTCTTGCTTATCAGAGTTTAGTGTAGGGAACAGAAACTACTAGGTACTTCAGCAGGAAGGGATTTAGTACCAGGATTTAAAGGTTTAAAAATCATTTGAAAGGGCAGTAGGGTAAGCTCTAGTCTAGACAGGAATGACGACAAGACACTGAGAAAGAGGAAAGTAACCTCGGGTGTACAGTTGGCCCCTTGTCCCCAGTGGTCCAGGATCAGGAAGGTACTGCCCAGACACCAGGCCTGGAGGCACCTGTCTCAAGTGAGGTGTGTATGGTCTGCAGCTGGGAGTGTTCATGTGCTGGGGGCTCCCTCACGGTAGTTGATCTAGGATGTGTATTCCTAATATCTATGAGGTTACTCACTAGTGGGCCAGTTTAGAATGTAAACCATTCTTCTTGTGTTTGAAGTCTGGAAGGATGACACCCAGTTAATAGTGCCATTTCTTGGGGAGTGGAAGTGGTGGGACTCTGGAATCTATAGCACTGGAACAAAAGCTCAGGTCCAATTTACAGGAGTAAAGCACAGACCCAGTCTGCAGGCTTATGATGTGTTTTAAGGCTCTTTGGGAATTTGAGTACCATGGAAGGAAAATTTTAAAAGTCTTGTAATCTTGAGTAAATCTGTATTATAAAACTGTAGTTTTCTTTAAAGTATAATTTTAAAATTACAATATTCCTTGTCTCTCTCCTTTTTTTCTTCTGTCCTATCTCAGCATGGGAGCTCCTGGTGATCACCCTAATAACTCCCGTGTCGGGAGTAAGTCTCAGATCCTGCACTGGGGACTCCAGCGAGCCATATGAAACCAACACCAAACTCCCCCTGCTGTTAGGTGGAAAGGTGGCTCACGAATCTGGACTGGCATTCTGGGAGGCAGGGGCCTTGGCAGTTCTCACCACAGTGGTATCTTATGGGTTGGGAGGGTATTCTACAAATCGTTACTGTCCAAAGGTTAAATCCAGGCATAGAACATTGGCATATGTGTAGCAGAGATGGCTGTCTGTGGAACTGGGTCTAGGACCCAGAAGTACTGGTTCCTGACAGCCCTAGTGCTCCCCCATAAAGTGTGACAGAGCTGTTGTAGACAGGAATATTTCCTAGAATGGCACCCATGCCATAGTGCACCCCATGCACAGGAGTCACTCCACTACGCCCATAGTGCATTATTGCCTCAAGCTGGCTGAGGTTAGGCTTGCTGGCTTGTCTGGTCCTGGTGGACGTCCCAGTCGGAGAAGCAGCTGGAGGAGTCCCCAGGGGTGCACACAGCTGGACTGGTAGGCTAGTACCTGTCCTTAGGGGGACACACTGGAAGCAGACGGCCTGCAGGTGACCAAGTTTTTCTTCCTGGTGGGGAAGGAAATGGAGGGAGCATTTTCTCCCCGATCCTCACAACCTTCAGCTCCAATGCCTTGTACAAGCCCTTCCCAAACCATCCAACAAGAATCACTGTTTTAACCAAATGTAATAGGATCCTTCATTGAACTGGGTTGACACACATATCCAGACACACACCAGAACGGCCTCCTCAGGAGCACCTCCAGCCACTGCAGGGAGGCCTTGATCAGGAAGTGACCAATAGCAGTCATGGGGAGGGACTGTGGGCTGCTGACCCTGGCTGGGGTGCAGTTCTCTCCTACTGGCTCTGGATGCTTCCTTGCAGCTTTCTCCCAAGTGTTCAGCGGGCCCAGAGGAGGCTGTGTCTGGTCACTGAGCCAGGCTGTTCTGATCTATGAAGCTTTGTCTGGGGGCTGCATAAGCCTCTGTGCCTCCTTCACTGCCCAGGAGATCTGGGACTGGGGGGGTGCACCTTGAGAACTTGTTCCAGACCCTGTGCTAACCCCTGGGCACTGCAGTGGGAAAGACCTCAGTTCCTCTTCTGAAGCAGCTCTTGGATGACTGAACTGGTGCCCATAGCACTTTGGGCTGCAGTGGGGTTTCCCAAGGGAGTCTCCATAGCCTGCCTGGAGGAGGAAGATTCTAGGAAAAAGTTTTTTGTTTATTTTGACATAGTTTAAAAGTTTAAACTAGTTTTAAAAATTGCAAGAATAGTAAGAAAAAGTACCGTACACACCGCATCCAAATTCTCCAAATACTGTATTAATATTGTACATTTGCCTTACCTTTCTTTCTCCCCTACTACTTACCTACAATTAAATACAATGAGTTTGTGTTCTTAAAGATGAGAATATTCTTTTACATAATCCTGGTACAATGATCACAATCAAAATTAATATTGATATATTGTCTAAAATTTATAGATTTCAAAAAAAATAAAATAAAATAAAATTTATAGATCTCGCCGGGGGTGGTGGCACGCACCTGTAATCCCAGCACTCAGGAGGCTGAGGCAGGAGGATCGTTGCAACCTCATGACCAGCCTGGGCTACAAAGTGAGCTCAAGACCAGCCTGAACTGCATAGCAAGACCCTGTCTCAAAAAGACAAAAAGAAATTTATATATCTCATTCATATTTCTCCAATGGCCCTGACAATGTTCCTCAAAGCACATGGAAATGTAGGATCATGTGTCTTGGTTATGCAATCTATCTTTGCATTTTGTGACATTATCATTTTTGAAGAACACAGGCTCATTATTTTACAGAATGTCCGCTGATGTGGGCTTGTCTGATAGTTCACCTAATTCCACCCATGCTATGCATTTTGTCAGGAATACCATGGAAGGGACACCTGTGTCCTCAATATGTTGCATCAGGAGACTGGTGGTGTGATTTGTTGCATTGATGATGATGTTCATGTTGATAATTTAAGATGATGTCATCCAAATTTACCTACTATAAAGTTACCATTTTCCCATTCAGAATCGATAAGTGGGTATACTTTTGCACCCATAAGAAACAATGCCTACTCTTTGCAACAAATTCAAATAATAAAATAAAGGTACCTTAAATCTCAAAAGTGGCTTATCAATTTGGTGTGGATTTGCAATTTTCCTACTAATATATATGTTCTTTTTTCTTTTACAAATATGAGTGGTATCTTACACAAATTGCTTTCAAATGTAGCTATTATCCTCCTAACAACATAAAATTCTGGTGTGTTTGGTGTTGAACAGAGAACTCAGGATCTCACACACACGATGTAGGAAAGTGCTCTACCACTTAGTGGTTATTTTAATTTGCCTTTCATGCACAACTATGAAAGTAGAACTCTTTTCACACAATTTCTGACTGTATTAACTCCCAGTCCAGTTTCTCTGGTGAATGTAACCACTCCCAGTCCATTTACATCGAGATTTTCATCTTGACTTCACCACATTGTGGGCAGGGGAAAAGGACAATTAAGGAAATAACTTTGCTTTGGGGTATCTGGCCAGGTGGACCTGAGGCCCGGAAGGGTTGGTGCTCATGCTCTGAGCAAGGAGAGGTAAGGAGAGGCAAGGACAGGTGAAGGGTTTATAACCGAGATGCCAGTGAGGCCTTTAAAACTCCTTAATATGGGGGAAGTTTTAGGCAGGGGAGAGGGAGTTCTGAGAACTCTGGAAAACTGGCCTTTGCAGCCGGAGCTGGACTCCAGCCCTAATGGGCAACTTTCATTATCATTACCCCCATTAGTGCTTTATTGTATTAGTTATAGCTAATTTACATTTTACTGAAGCATTGAAAACAGATTGCAGATGTTTGGAAACAGATGTTATCCTAATGTTAAGGCAAAATCATGAATATTTATGATGATTAATGCCTGGATCAAATTACCTTGTTTAAGCAGGGAGGCAGGCATGTTCTAACAGCCTTGGCCGGCAAGCTGGTGAGGGAAGACAGAAAAGTACTGATGAACTTTTGGGCGCACTTCAATTTTCCTTCACATGGGATACATTTTTTTCTGCCTTCTTGGGGACCTGGGAACAGAGATTGGTTGTTATGGAACCAACTTAGGGATTTTCCTGCTGCTTGTATTTATCTGCCGAGCCAGGATTTTCCATCTGGATTTTTCCACACTCTGCTTCTTGGAGAAGGGTTTGCCAAGCCCACTCTGACCTCTGCAGCCATGATCCCTTCTTAGGCTGAAGGAATACATCTGGGCTTCTCCCTGCCCACCTGCCACGAGCTGGGGAGTCACAGAGAGCCAGGATGGGCCTCAGGCACGTGGAGTTGGCACACGTCCTCACAGGAAGTTGCAAGGGCTCCAGGCTCACTTGTTGCCAAGTAGGGCTTTCTCTCTCTGCCACGCACTCTGTCACAGGAGACTCCAGCTTGACTTGAGGAATGGGGCTGAAGAGTCTGCTAAGTGTGTTGGGTGAGCTGATTCTTGAACCCAGCCCTTCAGAATCCTTTGACCTTGTTGGTGCTGCCTTTTCCGTATACTTTTGCATGCATCCTCAACATCTGCCAGTTCTTCCTGCATGGCTACCTGCGAAGGTACAGAAAACCAGATGACCATGTGCTGACTCCCACTCTACGCTCTCCTCTTTTAGCATATGGTTAGTTTGGCTGCAGGCAAAGCAAAACTAAGGCATGGTTTACTCTCTAGTACCCTCCCCTTCCATCCTTCCTTATCCAGCTCCCTGAAGGTTCCTCCCAGGGCACCTCCTCAGGAAGTCTCCTGCTCAGGTGCCCTTGCTCCGGGCCAGTTTGGGGAGCCCCCCAAGACATGAAGCATCCTTTCCTTGCTGGCCCCATGCCTGGTGATGGTGATGAAGAGTGACAAAAGGACAGGAAAGATTTGTGCGCATGAGAAATTCATGAATGAGAAGAGAGACAAACGGGCAAGGAGACCAGTTCAGGAGCTGAGAGGCGGGCATGAAGAGAAGGGGCTTCTAGTCCATCAGGAGATGCACTGGTGGCTGCTGCCAGCCATAGCTTTGGTCCCTCTGGAGTGTTCACAGCAGGCCCCACCCTGGCCAGGGGCTGCTCCATCTCAGAGCAGATAAGTATCGCAGCCCTGTCTCCCTGAAAAAGAAATCAAATCTCAGAGATATTGTGTGGTTCAGTTAGGACATTTCTTCATTTAATAAACTAGTATCGAGGGCCTCTGTGGTGTCAGAGGCTGTGTTGGGCACTTTGAAATGATGGCCAGCCAATGATACCACGTGTCTTCATGGCCAGGCTTGGTGGCAAGGACATACACATTTTTTCCTTTTTATCTTTGGTGGATCAGTTCCACTCCCTCACTGGATACCCAGATCTGAAGATGATCAAGTCTCTTACATAAAATCGTGAGATATTCACTTATGACCTGTGTGCATCTCCCATGTACTTCAAATCATCTCTAGATCACATATAATGCCTGATACAATGTAAATTCTATATAAGTAGTTCTTACACTGTATTATTTGCAGAATAATGACCCCAAAATCTGCACAGCGTTCACTACAGGCAATTTTTTCCAAATATTTTCCACCTATAGGTGGTTGAATCTGAAGATGCAGAACTTGCAGATACAGAAAGTTGACTCCAGATATAACAAATATGGACATATAGAGTGAGTGTATAATTCTAAACTGTGTTATGAAATGTGTAGGCTGTAGTACGAACCCTTGACAGGGTATGGCTTGAAGAAGTGGTATTTGGATAGATAATGAAGGACAAACACCACCCTAAGGCGAAATAAATGTACTGGAGCCTCAGCCAGGAGAGACTCCAGAAGACAGAGGTGCAGAGAGCCCCGGGTGGAGGAGCCCGGGGTGTCTGGAAACCACAGGAAGACAGCATGAGTCAAGCAAGCCTTGATGGTGAAGTGCTGGAGGAGCTAGTGGGCCCTGACCCCTTGGGTTTGTTCTTACTCTGAGAATCACAGAAGCTGTCCGATAGACCTGGTCACACTGGCAGAGGCCAGAGCCTCGGCTCATAGACCATTTTATGCCTCTGAGGACATGAGAAGTCTAGGGCAGGACCCCGCATGGGAAGGAGATCATAAGGGTGCCTCTGATCTAGCCAGTCCTGCTGGTACATCTCATGCGGGCTCAGCATGACTCTTTCCTGTCCCTCTGAAAAGAGAGCAGGTCCCTCAGCATCCCCAGAACAGTTCTCAAACTTGAATATAGAACAGTCCAGTGAGTTTCCTGGAGCAGTTCAGAGCGTGCAGTTGGTCAGGGATTATACTTTGAGAACCACCGCCTCAATCTGCTTAGCATCACCCCAGGGAGGCAGCCCCCACTTTAGGCTTTTCTTAGGACCAGGCCATGCTCCGGAGTCATAGGCTGCAATATCCCCAGGAAAAGGAAGATCTTTTGTGGAATATCACCTGGGCAGACCAGAAGTGCAGAACAGAGCAGACATCAACCAGGGAAATAAAAACTGATGAATGCCACGCTGTGGACGGCTTGCCATGACAATATCAGACCATGCCAGCAGCCTCCTCTTCCCTCCCTGCAGTTCTGCCAGGTTATCCTCTGGTGCCTGGGAAAATAGATGGACAGCTGACCAGAGTACTCCTGGGAGCAGACTGCCAGCTTGAGTTGAAGAAACCTTTTTGATGTTTTGATTGTTTGGGGCAAATAGTCAATCTGTTCAAGAGATAAGTATCTTTTCAAGAGGTAAATGAAGGCTTTGGTGGATGATCCCTTCCAAACACTCAAAGACCCTTGGTCAAACAATCCTGCATCGGGGCCAGAGCCTGGGTGTGTGAGAAAGGAGATAGCAGCCGGCTATGTAAACAGCAGCAGCAGTTTGTAAAGTGGCAGGCCACAGCTTTCCCGCCAGGCTGTTTCTTTACAAAGCAAGTGCTCTGTTGGCAGATTACGCGGCTAGAGGGCTGAGTTCAGGAATTTCATACCATACAGCTACCAAAGAGTCAGGCAAATACGATGTCTGTAATAAGTTATTAGTGCTAAAACTATAACTACATAGCTAGCTGCTACAGCTACACCACAAGGAAAAGTTGTATGTTGATAGCTGTGCAAACAGAGTTCCCTCTAAGTGCCTATTTGTCCAGGTTCTGTGTTTGTCTAGCTCGCCCCTCTATTTTTGTAGTAGGTGATTCTCTGAAGTGTAAATGTAATCTGAGTATACTTGAAACAGCCTCTGGCAGCTCAGCAAATATCATAATTAATTGAGCAGGTCATTATTATTTGTAGATTCTGCAACTGTGAGTTCAACTACATCTAAGACTTCTTTGCAACTTCAGATCAGTACTCACACAGCTTTTCCCATCATTTGCAGACATGCGCAGTGTGGCAAAATTTGTGTCCTCTGATGTGCTCGTTCTTGGCTGAGGCTGAACAACGAGATGCTCTCTGCCTTCTTGTTTCATCTGTTATACTGTATATGAGTGTTCTTTTCACGGTCTCTTTTGCCATGTTTTTGTTCTTTTTTATTGGTGATTTTACTATTTAAAATGGCTCCCAAATTTAGTATCACAGTGCTGAAGTGTTCCTAAGCACAAGGAGGCTGTGCTATGTCTTATGGGGAAAATACATACATTACATAAACTTTTATCAGGCACGAGATTGATGATGTTGATCAAGTTCAATGTTAGTGAATGTGTGTGTTCATTAACTCCTCAATACACACAAGGGAAGCAAGTGATCCTAGAGTTAAGGTAGACTAGACGTCATCCTCAGGTCCAGGGTTTGGACCCTGAATGGTTTAAGTAAATCTTTATCTTATCCCTCCCACTATACGACTGTGTTCAGAACCAATAGTATAGACAGCAGAGTTAGGTAGAAATATTATAGGCAGTTAGATATGGCTGGGCCCTCAAGGGAGTCCAGGTGAAGATGAAAATGCATCACAACTGTGGCTGGAGACACATCTGGAGACACATCAGAAGGCCCAGGCCTGAGATAAGCGGCAGCACCTGGTCTAGTAAAGTCTAGATAGACAACAGTCACCTCAGTGGGTGATCAAGACCTTCACTCATCCCAAAGAAAGGTTCTTTATTCCTTCCCGGTACACTTACTATGTGACTTGCTTCCCCATTGGATCAATATTACCTAAGTGGCTATATTTATAATCTTATTGGTTGGTCATAGCTGTAACCCACATTGTGACTCAGCTCTATAAAACTTCCCTTGAGAAGTGGGGTTGTTGGCAATCTACTTGGGGTCCTTCCTGCCTCTCAGGAGTTGTCTCTTCCCCTGAAAAATATTTCCTACTCTTAACTTCTGCTGCTCCTTGTAATTCATTCTTCATTTTGGGGGACAAAACTTGGTATATTGAGCATCTAGCAGATTGGGAATTATAATATTTAACCTGCATCACATAGAGGTCCTGATTTTATCTCCTATTTCACCAGGATAATGCTCTAAATTAGTCCAGAGTGAAGTTTGTCTTAAGTTTAAATCTCCAGTGGTAGAGTTGCCAGACAACAGCAACAAAACCCCAACATGCCCTATTCAATATGAATTTCATGTAAGCAACAAATAATTTCACATAAACAAGAAAAAATTCATATAACTAATATTTTACATAAAAATTCAAGTTTCACTGGGCTTTTAGTTCTTTATAATTATGATTTTTATTGTTATTAACTGTATCTTTGTTTGCTAAATTCAAGAATCAGATGCAGACCCAAAACCAAGCTTCCCATTCAGAAAACTTATTAAGGAAGTGCTCCCAGTGCAAGGCTGATGAGGGAACGTGGAAAGTCCAGCCAAGCACAATTTCAGGTAAGGTTTTGGTGGTAGGTGCAGATGGGAGCTAGTTCTGTGGAGTGGTCTGCTAAAAGGGTGTTAGGCATAGGGGGTAAGGAGCAAAGGCACAAGAACTGGTCAGGCAGATCCAAGGGCAAGTGGGCAGAACATCCACAGCATTAACTCTAGAGCTTTTGCTCAACAGCCAGGAAAGAGACCTGAATACTGACTAGGGCCTGTGCCCTCATTTTCCTCTACAGTCGTCCTGTATCTGAAACAGCAGCAACTGGAACAGGGTAAACAGTATTCCTCAAAACTCATGTCTACCTGAACATCAGATGGCGATCTTATTGGGTGTGGTATTTGTGTTCCCTGAGCTTCACATGTTGAAACTCTAATTCTGCAGTGTCAAGGTGTTAGGAAGTAGGGCCCTTGGGAGGTGATGAGGTGGTGAAGATGGAACCCTTACGATGAAGTTAGCGTGATTACAAGAAGAGCCCTAACAAGGCTCACTAAGTTCTTTTTTTCCACCACATGAAGAGAGAAGTTGCTATTAACCAGGATGAGGGTATTCATCAAGAACCCACCACAGTGGCACCCTGATCTCAGACTTCCAGCCTCCAGAACTGTGAAAGAGAAGTCTTGTTTCAGTTGCCCAGCACTCAGTCTATGGCATCTTGTTATTATAGCCCAGACTGACTAAGACTTTAGGAAGCAGTATCTTTGTAGATGTGTTTGAAGTTGTTAAGATTAGGCTAGACTGGATCAGCGCAGGTCCTCCATTCCGTAGGGGTTGTCCCTACAAGAAAGAGACAGATGAGGAGTCAAAGAAGACCGTGTGACAGAAGGAGGAATTGAAGCAACACAGCATAAGCAAAGGAACCACCAGAATCTGCCAAAGGGGCAATAGTGGACTGGATCTTTTCAGTAAATTTTACTTTACTGTTTACTTTGTTGCAGATAGAGATGGTCTTTCTCTCACTCATAGCTGAGAGTAGCCCATTGGATATTCCCTTTCTAATGTACTGCCCTTGGGGAAGATTCATGTGGCAAGTGCCAAACTGCATGTGAGAAGTTCATATGACCACACTGTCAACCACATTTGTCCAGCTGGGGCTGCTCCCGAAGTTTTCCCATGCTCAGGCCTGATTATGGTTTCTATCTAAGTGTCTCCCAAAAGCCTCATGCAATCATAGTGAGGGTGGGCTTTTCAGAAGTGGTTGAATCTAGAGTTTGATTGATTTATGCTATAACTGAGATTAAGTGTACCCTAGGGCGGGTAGACTGCATACAATATAAGGGACAGAAAGAGGCTTGTCTCCCTCTTCCTCTCCATCTCCCCACTTTTTTCATTTGTTGTCTCCTGCTGCCATGAACTGCTGCCCTTCACCATGCCACACTGCCTTGGAGAACAGCCAATTATGGACTGAAACCTCTACGAACTGAGAGCTAAATAAACCTTTCCTCCTTTAACTTTGGCTGTCAGGTATTTTGTCTCAGCTGTGAAAGAAAAGTAACTAAGACAAATCTCTAATGTGGATAACAAAACCAAAACCAAAAACAAAAAACCTCATTCTGCCCACTATGAGTATATTGGGCTCCCAAACTCTTCTTGAATCTAGTTTTTATTGCATCAACAGGTTGATAACCTGAGAAGCCAAGGAGGCATTTTGTTATTTACCTTTGGAAACAACAGGCTTGCTTGTCTTTACAGATGGGCAAAGCACTGGTCTAGAGTCCTCCAACCTGGTACCTCCTTCCTCTCCCCTTGCAATGTCCATGATCCCTGACGGATCTCTGCCCTGGTCAATAAGAGTCCCATTGAGCAGAGAAGTGTTCAGGGAACATAGCAGGTCAGAGCAGGATCTCCCAGCTCCCCCACTACCCCCAGGCTTTCTGCATCTGACTTTTGTTGGCAATACAACCTGGATTCTATTCATTTTTTTCCCTCCTGAATGCATAAACAACATTCACCAGGAGTCTACAATGCATGCAGTCATTGGTGAGGACTGAATTTTAAATGGCATCTCTAAGTAACAGTCACAAAGTGCCTTAGCAGGTAGGTAAGGCCCTCCCACCCCTCATGCCGCCCCACCCTGGGAGACAGGGCAGGAGGCCCAGATCAATCAACATTCGGCAGGCAGTATGAGACTATAAGTCCCCAGCGCCCCATCCACAGAGACCCAGAGCCTGTGCACAGAACACATGAAGGAGACTTTTTTCCTCTTCCTTCTGCATGCCCAAGTATTCTGAAATATTTATATGGTACCAAGAGCAAGAGACTTCTGGAGAAGAAAAGCAAGAGATCTGAATTCCAGGTGTGGAACAAAATATGCGAAAGCAACAGAGTGTTTGTGATGACCAGGCGAGGCTTTCTCTGAGCTGGTTTTTCCACAGAACTCTCTGTGAGTGCACAGAATGTAACCAAGACATTTGAAAGTTTAGTTTTTTGAAGATTGTTCTCTTAGCAAAAAAAAATAACATTCTGGGATGTTTGGGACTGGCATGAGAGATAGAGTTTATTTCAACTTGGCTGCTTATTAACTGTGTAACCTTGGGCAGAGTAATTACGCCATGGAATCTGGTTCATTATCTATAAAATCAGGATGATAATTCCAGTATCTGGATTGATGTGGAGAATACAGGCACTAATTAGGGAGTATCAATTGCCCCAAGGGGGCTTATCCTTACTGAGATTCAGGGTCAGGGGTTATTTTAACTTTTTCACATGTGTAACTAGGAGTCCCTAAGGTGTCACCTTAAATTTTATTCCTTCTCTTTCATTCTAGAGCTGCAGACACAACAGCAGCTCCACACAAAAAGTTGTTGGGCTGGGGGCACATCTCAGTGGCTGAGTACTTGCCTAGAATGTGCGAGGCTCTACACCACACACACACACACACACACACACACACACACACACACGGTTAGAAGAGAATTATAGCAATCTTTTCACTTAATGATCTAAGCAGACATTTCTTAAAAGAGGGCATACAAATGACCAGTAAGTACACAGAAAGATGCTCAAGATCACTAATCAGAAAAATGCAAACCAAAATCACAGTGAGGTATTATCTCACCCCAGGGAGAACGACTGCCATCGAAAAGATCACATGCAAAAATTCTGGCAAGGATTTTGTAAAAGGAAAATTCTTGTATGCTATTGATATGAATATAAGTTAGGAGAGCCACTCTGAAGAACAAAATGGAGGGTCCTCAAAAACAGTAGAACTAGATCTACCATTTCTATGATAGAGTATATTTCCAAAGGAAATAAATCAGTGTGTTCAAGAGACATCTGCATTCCTATTTAGTTACAGAAGTATTCACAGCAGCCAAAGTGTGGGGTCTGCCTAGGTGTCCATCAGTGGGTAAATGGATAATGAAAATGTAGTACAGACCAACAGTGGGATATGCCATTAAAAGGGAAATGCTGTCATTAGCAGCAACATGAACAGAACTGGAGGACTCCACAGTAAGTGAAACAGGTCAGACACAGACGGACAAATACATACTGTGTGTTCTCACTTACATGTGGAAGCTAAAGATGAGCATAAAGAAGTGGAGGACAGAATAATGGGTACCAGGCCTGGCAAGGCTATGGCAAGAGGGGCTGGAGAGACGATGGTTAATGGCTCCAGAGGATGTGGACATGAGCAATAACTTACAATGTTCTGTAACAAAGTAGGAGAATTATGGTTCATAACAATTAAGTAACTTTCCAAATAGCTAGTAGGGCTTTGGGTGGTGTTCCCAACACACAGGAATGGCAAATGTCTGAGGAGACAGATAAACCATTGACCTTGATCTGCTCATTACACATTGTACATCTGTATTGAAATGCCACATGTACTGAATAAATAAATTACTGTCTGTAAATTTAAAAATATATTAGTAAAAATAAAATAAACTTCATCAGAAGAGAAGAAAAATCCTTTCTCTCAGCTGCAAACCTAACAGGGTATCTTTTCTTCTTTGCTGTCCCTCCTGTCCCATCCACCCTGGGGCATTCCCTGCTGGGCAGTTATGAAAACATTGTCCTCCGCTGACAGTGGCCCATGTGACTGCTGCTGAGGGGTCCTTGGAGAAGACAACAGCAGTTTCCTTTGCCCACGCCAGCTCTCCAACTATGTGAAGCAGTCATAATGACCCCAAGGAGGTTCTCTGCCCAGCATGGTCCCACCTGTGGCCTTAGGACCTAGGAAATGCAAGTTCCAGGGTGTAAATTTCGTGCTGACAGAGTCAGTCACACAAAGCACAGCTCCAGTGTTGGTATCATTCAATTTAATTTCCGATAATGGACACCTTTGTCTGGTGCACAAAATGGATCTAAGGTACTTATAAGTAAACTGATTCAAATTCAGAAAATTGTTATTATTGTGGTTTAAAACTCCATTAACTCAGAATGATCCATGTCCTCCACCCCCACGGTCAGGATGATTTAGGCGGGAGGAGGGTGTGTGCACATACCCCGAGTGGGGATGTTTCTGCTTCTCAGTGATCACGTGACTTGGGCCAGTATGGGACCAAGATGTGCCATGTTCCGACCAGCCTAAGTATGGACTGTGGCCAGTGCTGCCTGACAACTGGATGTGGGTTCAAACTTGACCCCTTCACTAATGCTTGGGACAGAACTGAGCCTTTTAGGTACATCTCTATGTTTTTAGACCTGAGACCCTAGCAGATCTCACAAGCCTGTCCCTACACTTAACTTCAGCTTCTCACTCTAGGAAGGACGTCTTAAAGTACTATCTCTGATTCCCCTCATGCCTAGATGTCACTTGCCACTCTTCCACATTTTGATGTGGGATTATACTTCTTTGACCTGGTTGCCACAGTTCCCTGGCTTGCACAAGGATAGACTGAAAAATACAGAGGCAGGCTCAGACCTCTAAGGACAGAAAACTAATACTCCACTGTCCAGGGAATTGGCTGCAGAATCAAGGGCAAACACCTCTCCTTCTATCTAGCATGAGTCTACTGGTCTCCACCTCTGCCCAACTCTGCAAGGCACTGGTTCTGTCCCTGGACCAGCTTCTCCATAGTGTGCCTGGTGCTGGTCCTGGCTGACTATGTGGGAGGGGTTATGTAAGCTAGTCAGCATCATCCACAGGGCAGAGCTGTCCAGGTCCCCATGCCCATCTGGTCAGTGACCTTTATCCACAACTACACTCTTAGACAAGCCAGTGGTGGCCATCTGTGGGTAGACAAGGAGTAGTGGGCATTTCTGCCACCCTGCTCAGGAAGGGCAATGGGATGAATTTTACTAATCTGCTCACCAGTAAGTATGGACTGGGCACAACCACCATTACTGTACCTCCTCCTGCCACATTTGTGATTGCATTGGTTCTTCTCTGGGCAGATCGGGTCTGTTGGTAAATGGCCTCTTCTCCATCTCTGAGTCTGTCCGTGAGTGAGCCCACTCCTGGTCGCCTTTGTGATGACACTTCCCTCCAAGGTGAAGGATGAGGGTGCTTCCAGGTTAAAAGTTGGACCTTTGCAGATGCAAATCATCCTTTCTAGAATGGCAGAGTGGCACTCTCCAAGGGCTTTGAAAAAGGACAGTTCTGGGGTGAATGGCAGGTTAATTCTGATCCACAAATTAATTTTGTCTCTTTGTATATCAAGGGTGTTCGAGACTTATTTAATTTGAAATAAATGTAATTATAGAAATGAATGAGCTATCAAAATTTTAAACATATGATCCATCAATATTGGCATGATGTGAGTGGCTGGTTATTATAAATAAAATGGGTCTTCGGCAATATGGAATTCAATTTCCCCCACAGTGTGTCTCATTTCATCTTGACATCTGGGTTAATGCTAAATTACAATCCTTAATTTCCAGATAGGAGCTTAATTTCTAAATGGGAGGTTAACATAAATAACCTCACCAGCTGTGGGGCTTCTGGAAGCTCTGGAAGAGGGACTTCAAGGCAGAACAGTCTGTGGTCTTGTGCAATTATCTTGTCCTCCTAATTGTGTTGCCTAAGTCAAGTACTGGATGTGGGGAGAGGTAAGGACCACGGCAGCAGTACCCACTGGGAGCCAGGTGGTTCCAGGTGCTGCGTCTGTTGGGTGTGGCTGAAGCCCAGGCAGTGCGGAGGAGCCAGTACATCCCCACACACGTACAACCAGAGCTGCCCTGGAGCCTGTGAATCTGGGGGTAGGACTGGGTGTCCCTTAACCTTCACCCCACGTTGGTCACCCTAGTGGGGGGGCAGTTATCCAGGCTCACTGCTCTGAGCTACTGTGCTGCTCACTGGCTGTCACTGAAGGAAATGCCACAACCCACATCCAAGGAGAGGTTGAAACAGGTGAGCTTCTCGATGAGCTGTTCTCGATGGGACCTATGAAAAAATGCTGGAGGGAGAGCAAGTTGTTTGGAGGACTCAGAGGAAGGGGACCCATGAAAAGGGTTCAGTGCAAGAATCAGAACAAAATGTTAGAAAACAGGAACATGAAAGATGACAAAAGACAACGTCTGGGAAACACGGAGCGGGAGGAGGCTGAGCCTGAAGTCAGACAAGCATGGCCTCAGGGCATAAACAAAGGGACCCTGTGCTGGAGACTCAAAGTAAGGTCCTGACCCAGGGACTGCAAATACATGTGACTGTGACAAGCCCAGCCAATGGCTGCATAACCAGCTTGCCGAGTGCTTTCAGTTGCTGAGAAGAAGGTAAATTAGATGATGCAGGTGGTGAAAATTAATATCTTGCCTCCTCAGTGCAGAGAAGAGGTCCAGTCCCACCAGGAACAACTAGAATAGATATTTCCAAGGAACAAAGAGCCTTCTGCTGAAATTCTCCCCTGCCCGCTGCATCCCGTCTCTCCCACTGCTTCATCTTCTTCCTGTTGCCAGCTGCCCACAGCTCCTGCTTACCATTTTCACTTGTTTGTTGACCGCTTCTCATATTAATCTTTAAACTCCCCAAGGGCAGTGATTGTATCTTGCTCAGTGCTGTATTCTCCAGTACCTGGCACACCAGGGGGTTCTCACTAAGTACTTTAGGATGCTTACCATAGCACAGAATTAGCAAATAAGTATATTATATTTTTTAAAAGTTTTCCCAGCTAAAGAGTTGTGTATTTGGATCAAAAGATCATCTATGTCTTAGTCATTTTCCTCATCAGTGAGCTAAAATACCCAACACTCACAATTTAAGGGAAGAGAGATTTATTTGGGTTCATGGTTGAGTCCACAGTTGGTTGGCTCCAAGGCAGGATGGCATGGCGAAGGGGCAGAGGAGAGGAAAAGCTGCTCATATCATGGTGGTCAGGAAGCAGAGCAAAGGGAGGAGCTGGGAGGGGGATTCACCCTTTACAGTTGCACGTCCAGGGACCATCTCTTCCAACTCTTCTAGCGAGGCCCTTTCTCCTAGAGTCAAGTCAGCTCTCTTGCTCTCTGGTTCAATCACCTTCCAAAGGCCCCACCTTTGGAGGACGTTCTTGATCCAAACAATAACAATCTGAAAGCAAAAACCAAGCAAGAAAGACGCTTATCTGCACAAGCCGTAAATCTTCTGGGATTCCATTATGAGACAAAACATCCTTAAACATACATGTAGACAAATAAACAAGTTCTGTCTCAAGGAACAAGAATCAGGTTGGCCCCACAGCGCTTTTCTGGTACTTCAAGTGCCAGAAGGTGACATGGGGAAGCAATTGGGAGGAGGTTTGCACACAGCCCGAGGTGGCACTTATAGACAAATCATGTCCCAGAAGTAAAGACAAGTCAAAGGGCCCCCTTATGTTCAAGGCTTGTGGAAGTTCTGGTGCCCTGGAAGATTAGCCAAGGACACTCTCCAGGACACACTTTCCAGGCCACTGCCAAAGTGACAAAACAAAAGGTCAAGGAAGTTGTTAGTTCCACACCGGATGTCTCTAGGAGCTGTTCCCTCAGCAAACCTGCCTGCACCAGGGCACCACTGTGGCTTGGATGACTTGGCAGGTCTGGTGCCTCCTTCCACAGTGGCCTCTGGGTGACATGGGAAGCAAACAATTCAGTTAGGAGGGTGAGGACAGACTCCTTGAGAATAATTCTATAATCACTATACAGTAATCCACTGGAAAGCAGGCTCCTAGGGGCAGGGTTTAATAACAACCTCTGAAATTCAATTGCAACACAGTAACAACACTAATTATGGTCATAGTAGTTATCATAACAAAGAATGAAAGAAGGAGAGGGTGAGAACCTACACTGAATGGGCCCTCAGAGTGCTAAGAGCTCTTCATTTCACTCCCACTGCATTTTCAGAGCGATGATATCATCGCTTATTCTTGTTGTACTTCTAGAGAAATGGAAGCTCAGAGAAATTGTCATAGGATTAACTCACATGTCAGGGAAAGAGCAGACCAGGATTCAAATGTGGATGGGCTGCAAAATACTTGCATATGAGATGTTCATGAAGATAGACCAATTGGTTAGACCGTAAAATGAGCTCATTAAATTTCGAAAAATTTGTTTCAGGCAATTGAATTTCATTAGACATTTTAAAAAATAGTTATATTTGGATATTAATGCACATGTGAATAACCAGTAGCCTATAGATAAAAGAAGGACTTGCAAGGAAAATTTTTTAGAATTTGGAGCCAAGTTATAATGAAACTGCAGCATATCAAAATTTATGGTAAGCAGCTAAACCAGTATTTACAGGTTAATTTCTATTGGAAACGGAGAACAGACCACGTGTGGTGGTTCACGCCTGTAATCCCAGGACTCAGGAAGTTGAGGCAGGAGGATCACTGCAAGTTTTTACCCAGCCTGGGTTACATATTGAGTTCGAGGCCAGCCTGAATTACATAATGAGACTCGGTCTCAAAAATCAAAACAAAACAAAGCAACAACACCACACGGAAAAACCAATCAAACAAACAAAACACAGAGAAGGAAGGCCTTAAATTAATAATTATGTATTCACCTTCAGGATTTAGGAAGAAGCTTTTGACAGGATTTAACAAATTGATAAGCTGCTAGTAAGAATTATAAATAAAAAAGAGTAGAAATGAGAAATACCAGTATTAGAAAGGAAAAAGGAAATAGGATGATATATCCTACAAGTACCTAAAAGATAAAAAAGAGGTAGCAGGAACACATTTATGCTGATAAATTAACAACTTTAGTAAAGTAGATAAAGCCCTTAACATACATGCCTTATCCCAACTGACTTATTAAGAAACAGAAAATCTGAATATCCCTAAGTCTATCAAAGAAATTATATTTATAATTTAAACATCTCTCCACAAAAAACTCCAGGTCAAGATGGTTTTGCTGATGAATAGCAAACAGCCAAGGAAGAAATAATAGTGATCTGAAACAAACTCTTTCAGAAAATAGAAGAAAAGGAAATACTAACTTGTTTTAAGAAGTCAGAATGCTGTAACACAGAATCTGGCACTTCAACATGAAAAGAAAATCACAGAACAATGTTTTTTATGAATTTAGATACAAAACCCCCTGTGCTTGTTTCCTAATATTGTTGTAACATATCACCACAAACTTTGTCCTTTAGTTTAAAGCAATATAGGAAGTCAGCTTCACTGGGCCAAACTCCTAACAGAGGCTGTGGAGGAGAATCTCTTTCTTCTCCTTCCGCAGCACAGAGGGGCTGCCATCTTTGTTATTCCTCCATCTTTAGAGCTCCTCAGCCAGGTAGTGTCTTCAGTTCTTACACTGCCATCTTCCTAGTCCTAGCTCTCTCTGCCTCCTTCTGTGGGGTGCCACGTGGATAATCTAGGATCCTCTCTTTAATGGCAAGATCTTTAACCAAGCATATCTTCAAAATCTCTTTTGCCATAGAAGATAAGTTCACAGGTGCCAAAGATGAGGATGGTGGGCATCTGGGGGACCACTATTCAGTGTACCACAGTCCTTCATAAGTTATTATCAAATCCAATCTAGTAGTATGTAAAAAGATAATAATGTCAACTAAGTGCAATGTACCCTAGGAATGCAAGGCTGCTTGGTTTTTTTCTTTCTGTCTTTTTGAGACAGGTTTCATGATGTAGTCCAGGCTGGCCTTGAATTTGCAGCAATCCTCCTGCTTCGCAAGGCTGCCTTAATATTTGAAAAATCAAAAACAGTGTACCAGAAGGGAAATGAAAGAACTTTCTGGGCTGATGGAAATACTCTATGTGCTGACTGAGGTGTTGGTTTTACAGATTTGTGCGTGTGTCAAAACATATCAACTTAACACTTAAGATCTGTGCATTTTACTATAAGTGAGTTTTTACCAAAAATGAAACAATGCAAAATAATACAACCAAAGCCAACCACAAAAAAGAACAAAGCCCAGAGAATGGATAGAAAATCTGAGTGCAGGTAATTAGGTGGATGATCATGATGCCATTTACATCAATGTGGAAAACCCAAGTTTGGGCATAACCAAGAATACCATTGTGCACATATTCTATTTGAGATGAGACAGTCAAGTAAAACGCTACCCAGGCAACTGCATGGGGGGAAATGTGAGGGACTGATGAACTTGACTGGGTGTTTGGTCAAGATGGGGACAAGATTGTGGCTTGGGTGACTGTGGGCTGATGGGGCCTTTTACTTAGATGACACCTCAAGAAGGGAGCTGTGGTTCTTCCTGAGCTATGTGTCTACCTCTTCTGCCCAGGGAAATTATGGACAGAGAAACTTGAACTGCCCCTCCCTTCTCTCTGTGGTGGCTACTTTTGGCAGAGATGCAGCTCTGGGGAGTCAGCTGGCCTGTGCCATCAGGAATTACAAAGCCTGAGCCTGTACTCTGATCCTTCACTTCCCACCCACCTGCAATGTGGCCACCGTGGAGACCACTCTGCCTCTTCCCACTTGCACCTGTGGAGTCTACCCTAGTGCCACCCTAGTCTTTCCTTACACAGGTTCCTCACTGAACTTAAAATGTGGAGTGCAGACATGCTGATCTGGTAGGACACATTTGGATGGCACTGCATGACACAGTAAGTCTTCCTTTCCCAATATTTTATTTGGAAATAGTTTCAAGCTTACAGGAAATTTGAAAGAATAATGCCAAGAATACGCATATACCCTGACCCAAACTTACCTTTCACCTTAGCTTTCTCACGTTTCTGTCTCTCTCTCCCTGTCCCCCCCCCTCTGTCTTCTGTTATATAATTTTACTATTACCACTAATTAATTGCTCACAGGCAAAATACAGTGTTAAGTTCCTTTGAGCCTTTGGAGATAACATTTTTGGCAAGTGGTTAATCAATATCCTTGTTTCTATTTAAAGATACGTTGCTTGATCTATAGTATTGATTCATTTTGATTGAACTTGTGGTCAGTAGCACTATAGCGTATGCACCAACAAGCCTGTCTAATGCACATGCTTGCATTATCTCCCCAAGACGCATTACAGGCTTCTTACGTGTAGAAATACCGGGCAACACTTTAGCACTGCCCTTGGGAGCTGTTTTAAGAGCAAAATTGCCAGAAGAAAGCATAAACTGTGATGCTAGACCATGAAAAGGACACTTGTTTAGAGTTATGAGACCTGAAACAAGGAGGCTTTGTTTTGCTTTAACTGGCCACATGCATATTGTGCCACTCAAATTTTTCATCACTGTTGACAAATGTCCCAAAAGAAATACGAGTATTGGTTTGAGGAATACAAAAGAAACTCAGTTAGTAGGTAAACTTGTGAGTATGCAATCCATGAAGATCACTGTGGATATATGCATATGCACATGCATGTATCATACACATATACGTATATTAGTTTCCTACGACTGCCTTCACAAATTATCACAAATTTAGTGGCTTAACACAAGAGAAATTTATTCACTCACTGCTATGGAGGCCAATCACTAAAATCAGTACCATTAGGTTGAAGTGAAGGTCTGGTTCTTTTTGAAGACTCCAAAAAAGAGTTCTTTCCTGGGCTTCTCCAGCATCTGGAGGCCACCTGTTTTCCTTAGCTTGTGGCCCTGTTATAGGTAGGATCTGGGATGTCACTTAGAAACCCACATGGTGAGGACTTGGTCCCCAGCTTGATGCTATGAAGTGATGAGACCTTTAGGAGATGGGGCTGAGTGGGAGGTGCTAGGTCACTAGGGTGTGATCTTGAAGGCCATTTGCAGATCCCTAATCTCTTCCTTTTCCTCTCTTACTTTCCTACCCTGAAGTGAGCAGCTTCCTTTGCCTTGCACTCCTGCCACAATGTGCTTCCTTTCCACTGCTGTTTTTGGGCCAATTGACCATGGACTGGAACTTTCATGTAAGCCAGATGAGCCTTTTATTTTTATAATTTGATTGATCTTAGACATGTGCTATAGTAAAAGGAAGAAACACAGGACCCTACTGCACGACTACCATTTCCTTCTGCTAACTTATCTACTAGTCACTCTGATATCCTGCCTTCCTCTTAAAAGGATCTATGTGGTGACCTTTAGGGAGCCCCTAGATAGTCCAGGACACTCTCTGCCTCAAGATTCTCACTGTCTATGGAATATTACTCAGCTATAAAGAGAGGTAATCTTGATGCTTTTATAGGTAAATAGATGCAATTAGAGAGCATACTCATAAGTGAAATAAATCAGACCCCTGTGTGTAAACATCATGTTGACTCCCTAGTGTAAGAAACTGAAAGAGTAAATAAAACTGAAAGCTACAATAGATACTGTGAGAGGGAAAGAAACTGCTCAAAAGGAAAGAACAACTGGGATGGGGGAAAGGAGAAACGAAAGAAAGGATAAAGAGAAAATGTACACACACACAGAGGATGGCTAAGATAATTGTACTACTAATTTCTATTGGTTTATTGAAAGGAACAGTGAGTGCTTATATTGTTTGATCAATTTTGTATGCCTATATTTGGTAATCTGAAAAACTACTTTGAATATAACAATATGCAATATAACCACCATTGTTAATTTCCTATCATCTTGTTTTGAAATGCTGTATTGTTTTTAGTTTTTTAAAAAAAATTTATCCTCTTTAAAATTAAAAAGATTAAAATTAAAATTAAAATTAAAAAGATTCTCACTGTATGTTCACCTACACATACACACACACACACATACACACACACACACACACCTGTACCCATATTTTTTCCTGGACCATTTGAGAGTAGATTGCACCTTTACCGTAGACTACCTCGATCTGTCTTTCTTAAGAAGTAGGTCTTTCTTAAGAAAGTCTTTCTCATATAGGACTGCTATGGTTTGTTATAGCTTGAGTGTTTCCCAAGGGTTCATGTGCTGAAATTTAACCCCATTCTAAAGTATTAGATGGGTGAAAATTAATCCAACTGCAGTGTTTAGAGGCCTTTGAGAAGTGACTAGTATTAGATAAGGTCATCAGGATGAAAGCCCCATAATTGAATTCTGGTGACTTTATAAGAAATGGGGGAGAGGCCAGAGCAGGAGGACACACATGCAGCGCTGGCTCTTGCCACGTGATTCCCTGTGCCATTCTGGGAGTTTGTCAGCAAGGCACTACCATCAGATACAGACCCTGACCTAGGAGCAGAACCATGAATCAAGGTAAGTCCCTTTTCTTTCTAAAGTCACCCAGTTCAGATACTTCATTATAATAGTGAAAAATGAATTAACACAGTACGTATAGAATAATTAGCAAAACTGGGAGAAATTTTTTTTTAATTTTAAAGAAAATAGTACAAAAATAAAAAGAACAAAAGCAGGACATACAACACAAAGCAAGGACATTAAAAATGATACAGGGTTTCAAACCAAATGATAGGGATTAACAGTAGTTGTTATATTACATATTGTTATCTTCAACGAAGTTGCTCAGATTACCAGATGTAAGAGCAGAAGACTGATCAAATCATTAAAGAGAATAAGAAAATAACAATTTAAAAGAACATTAGAGACAGTACATAATGGCACTAGGCAGGATTGTAGGAATTCACCATTGGTTGTTATACTGCAAATTGTTATCACATAAATTGCTCAGATTACCAGATACAATCATGCAAAATTGGTCAAAGTAGTAGGAAAAAAACCTCTTAAACATTAACTGTTCCTGGGGACTTTCAGGAAGATGGCGACCAGGTAGGCAGCAGAGAGGGAACCTCCCAGAGGATTGCCACCCAGACAGTGGAATATAGCAATATGAGAAGGACAGAAAGGAGAGAGCTGTGTACCCTGGACCCAGGAAGGATCTGAAATGGGAACTGAAGCCCTTGGAAAGACCAAGCACAGCCTCTTCTGGAGGAAAAGATCGGAGGGCTGCCTTGGCGCAGTCAGAGGGAGAGGAGACAGAGAAGGAGGAAGCCACTGCTCCAAACACATCCTTGGTGCAGCTTCAGCTTCAGAGACCCACGCTCATGGGAGCCTCCCAACTCGGCCAGGGGAGAGCGGAGTTCCGAGAGCTGGTCCAGGTCTGGAGAGGAGAGGGTGCAGCCGGGAAAAGAGGCAGTGGTGGTTGGTAGCTGTTGTTGAACCCAGTGTGAAGATAAGAAGTTACAACAGCCACTGAAACAGAATCCCCACCCTGCAACAACATCCCTAATCAGGGCCTGGAGGCAAGGTAGAGTCAAAGCAACCAGTACACAGCCCACCACACCCAGCTCTGTGCCTGCCCCAAGGCTGTGGCCTCCTGCCTCTGCACTGTGTGAGCGGCTACTTGTGGAGAGCAGCAGGGAGCATTGGCGAGGAGCTGCGGTGGCTCCCAGGGATCCAGCCAGGGAACGGATGGGGGCTGGAACACGGCAGCGGGAGGGAGCTGCAGATGGAGGTGGATCGCGTGGCCCCACACCCTTCTCACTCCAGCATCAGGCAGGAAGTGTGAGCTGGGTTGCCAGGCTTCAGCTCCCACCCTGAACTCCCTCTGTAGGTGCCTTGAGCCTCAGCGGCCTGCGCAGTCACTGTCTGTTCCTGACAGCAATGGGGTGGGTCTGCGGGCTTCGGGACTCACCCCAAACTACTGATGTGAGCAACAAGAGGGTCTCCATACTGCTTGCATATATGAACCTTGTATGAACCCATAGCAACAAATTAGATGAAAAGCAGCAGTCTGGGAGTCCGAGAAACAACAACATACTCTACACAGCAGACCCGAGAAAATCCCCCAACTCTCTTCTAGAATTAATATCTAAACTCAGTACATAACCTGGACTACCACAGTGAGCACGGGTGGGGGAGATCTCATGCCTTTGTGCCAAGCATCGTAAGTTCATCCATTGTCCAGCTGCAAGGGGTGGGGAATGGCAATACTGGAGATTGGGAGGTGGGAGGAGGTGAAGACCTGGAATTAGGGTGCAGATCCGGTTCTCTTACTGGGTGGGGTCAGCCTCCAAAGAGTCACAGGCGGCCTACACGGAGACACTAGTGGCCTATAAAGGAACCCGGGGGCCTTGACAGGGAGCTCAGTAGCCTGAGGGAGGAGGGGCCTCCCTCCAGGCTACATGAGAACCCTGAAGACCTGCACGGGTCCTCCGGCAGCCCGGCAACAGGGCAAAGCCGGGCAGTCCACTGTGGGCGCCCCATGGACTCAACCCGCCCCCAGCATTGCGACGACAGGGCATAGTCCAAGGGTATAAAGAAACCCAGAAGTACAGTTATTATCACAAAGAAGATGACTGATTGGGTGGTAGAACAACAGAGATGAGGGTGGAGAAAATTGATTAATCAAACAAGCCATCATCTGTATAACTGAGTAACAAATGTGAAGATAACATTATGTAATACAGTATCCAGAGCTAATTCCCTACTATGTTCTGTATAATTTTGTATATCCTTTATTGTCTTTGTGTTAACAGATGTGAAGATAACTTTATGTAATACAGCATCCAGTGCTAATTCCCTACTATCTTGTCTATAATTTGGTATTTCCTTTAATGTTTATGTGTTAACTAATGTGAAGATAACATTATGTAATACAACATCCAGTACTAATTCCCTACTATATTCTATATAATTTTGTATTTCCTATATTGTTTATGTGTTATTCTGGTTTATATGTCTCCATTCTTTTGTCTTTAAAATAAAAAAAAATTTACTGCTCCCAACAAACTATCAGACACCAACAGTACAGTTATACCATCTAACCATATATATATATCTGTAATTTGCCTTAATACTTTTTCTTCTTTCCTTCATCCCAGTTGCTCCTTCCTTTGAGCAGTTTCTTTTCCTTTCTTATTATTATTGTACATTTTGGGTTGTATTTACTCTTTCATGTTCTTATACAATGTGATGCTTACACATGTGAGTCCGATTTATTTCACTTATGAGTATGGTCTCTAGTTGCATCCATTTACCTATAAAAGCCTTGAGAGTATCTGTTTTTATAGCTGAGTAATACTCGATTGTATAGAAATACCACATCTTTTTTATCCATTCCTCACTCAGTTGATGGGTATTTGGGTTGTTCCCAAGATTTAGCTATGACAAACTGCACTGCTATAAACATAGGTACACATATATCACTGTGGTATGATGTTTTTAATTCTTCTGGAAAAATACCCAGAAGGGGAATAACTGGATTAAGTGGGACTTCTAATCCTAGTTTTGTGAGGAATCTCCAGACTGATTTCTACAATGGTTTCACCAATCAACACTCCCACCAACAGTGGAGAAGTGTACCTTCTTCCCAAGAGCCTCTCCAGCATTTGTCATTGGTTGATTTCTTAATGTTAGTCATTCTTTGTGGGGTGAAATGAAATCTCACTGTTGTTTTAATTAGCACTTCTTGAATGACTAATGATGTTGAACATTTTTTAATATATTTGTTCACCATTAGAATTTCTTCATCTGAGAAGTGTGTATTCATCTCAGATGCCTATTTTTGGATTGGGTCTTTGAATTTTTGGGGCCTGATTGTTTGTAATTCTTTATATGTTCTAGATAGGAGTCCTTTGTATGAGGGGCAATTGGATAATATCTTATCCCAATTCATGGGTTTTCTCTTGGTGATTTCTTTTAATGTGCAGAAACTTTTCAGTAAGATGAGATTCCAGTTGTTGATTCTGTGAAGTATTTCCTGTGCAGACTGGTTTTAGTTCATGAACTCTCTGCCTACCCCTATGTCTTCAAAAGTTTTACCTATTTTCTCTTCCAGTAGATTTAGTGTTTCTGTTTTGATATTTAGATCTTTGATCCAGTTTGACTTTAGTTTAGTGCATGGTGATAGACATGGGTCTAGTTTTAGTCTTTGGCATGTGGAAAGCCAATTTTTCCAGCACCATTTGTTAAAGAGGCTATTTTTCTTCAGTTAACATGTTTGGCCCCTTTGTCAAAAATAAGGTGACTGAGTGTATTTATAGCTGTGTCTGCATCTTTTAACCTGTCCCATTGATCTTCAGCTCTGTTTTTTTTGCCAGTACCATGCTGATTTTATCACAGTAGCTTTGTAGTATAATTTCAAGTCAAGATTGTGATGCCTCCTACCTTTCATTTGTTTCCCAGGATTGCTTTTGATATTCTAAGCCTCTTCTGGTTCCAGATGAATTTTAGGAATGTTTTCTCTAGATCTGTGAGGTATACTAACGGAATTTTAATGGGGATTGCATTGAATCTGTACAACCGTTTTGGGAGTATGGCCATTTTCACAATTTTGGTTCTTTCTATCCATGAACAAGGAATACCTTTCTATTTTCTGAAATCCTCTTTGATCTCTTTTTTCAGAATACTGTAGTTTTCACTGTATAGATCTTTTACTCCTTTTGTTAAATTGATTCCAAAGTATTTCATTTTTTTAAATGCTATTACCAAAGGTGTGGTTTCACTGATTTATCTGTCAATCTGTTGTCATTTGTGTACAAGAATACTGTTGATTCTTGAGTGTTGACTTTATATCCAGCTACACTGCTGAATTTGGTTATTAAATCTATGAGCCTTTTGGTGGAGTTTTTGGGGTCTTCTATGTAGAGGATCATGTCATCAGGGAATAATGATAATTTCACTTCTTCTTTTCCTATCCTTATTCCTCTTATTTCTCTCTCTTGTCTGACTGCTCTGGCTAATATTTCCAGAACTATGTTGACTGGAAGTGGTGAGAGTGGACATCCTTGTCTTGTTCCTGACTTTAATGGGAAAGCTTTCAGTTTTTGACCATTTAGAATGACATTAGCTGTTGATTTATCATAGATGCTTTTATCAGACTGAAGTAAAGTCCATCTATGCCAATTTTCTGTAGGGTTTTTATCATAAGTGTTGGACTTTATCAAAAGCTTTTTCTGCATCAATTGAGATGATCATGTGATTTTTGTCTTTGGCTCTATTGACGTGGTATACTACATTAATTAATTTACATATATTGAACCAACTCTGCATTCCTGGGATGAATCCCACTTGGTCATGGTGTATAATCTTCTTAATGATTTGTTGCATTCTGTTTGCTAGTATCTTAGTGAAAATTTTTGCATCTATGTTCATTAGGAAGATTGGCCTATAGTTCTCTTTTTTGGTTGGGTCTTTCTCTGATTTTGGTATCAGGATAATACTTGCCTCCAGGAATGAGTTGGGGAGGATTACTTCCCTTTCAATTTCTTTAAAGAGTTTGAGAAGTATTGGCATTAAATCTTCTCTAAATTTCTTACAGAATTCAGCTGTAAATCCATCAGGACCAGTGCTTTTCTTCATTGGTAAGTTTATTATTACATTTTCAATTTCACTTGCTGATATAGGGTTATTCAGGATTTTTATATCTTCATTCAGCTTTGGCAGTTCACATGTATCAAGAAATCTGTCCGTTTCCTCTATGTTTTCCTTCCTGTGAGAGTAAAGATTTTCAAAGTAGGTACTGATGATCTTTTGAATTTCTACAGGATTGTTGTGATTTCAACTTTCATTCTTCATTGCATGTATTTCAGTTCTTTCCTCTGTTTAATAAGGTTGGCTAGGGGTTTATCAATTTTATTTATTTTTTCAAAGAACCAACTCTTTGTTTCATTAATTCTTTGTGTTGCTTTTTTAGTCTCCATTGCATTAATTTCTGCTCTGAGCTTTATAATTTCATGCCTTCTCTGGGTTTTTGGTTTGATTTGTTCTTTTTCTAGAAGCTTGAGGTGCAGCATAAGAGTATTGATTTGTGCTCATTCTGATTTCCTGAGGTAGGAATTCACTGCTATAAATTTCCCTCTGAGGACTGCTTTCATTGCATCTCACAGGTTCCTATAAGTTGTGTCTACATTTTCATTTGATTGTACATAGTGTTTAATTTCTTCTTTGATTTCATCTGTGACCCATTGATTGTTCAGGAGAGGGCTGTTTAATTTCCATGTGTTTATGGAGTTCTTGCAATTTCATTTGCCATTAATTTCCAATTTCATTGCATTATGGTCCAATAGTATGCATGAGATAATTTCAACTCCTTTGCATTTCCTTAAGCATGTTCTGTGTGCTAGAATATGGTCTATTTTAGAAAATGTCCCATGTGCAGCTGAGAAGAATGTGTATTCTGATGCTGTTGGGTGGAACACTCTACAGGTCTACTAAGTCCATTTGTTCACATGTTTGGTTTAGTTCTATTATTTCTTTGCTAATTTTTGTCTGGTTGATCTATCTCTTTGTGACAATGGGGTATTGAAGTCTCCTGTTATGATTCTGTTGCTGCTTATTTCATTTTTCATGTCCGTTAAAATTTGTTTTATATACTTGGGTGCTCCTGTGTTTGGTGCATAGTTGTTTATGATTCTTAACTCTTCCTCTTGAAGTTTTCTGCTCATAAGTATGTAGTGACCTTCTTTATCTCTTTTAATTGTTCTTGGTTTGAAGTTCCCATTGTCTGCAAACAGAATAGCAACACCCACTTTTTTCTGGGTACCTGTTGCATGGGGTATTGTTTTCCATCCTTTAATTTTTAGTCTATGAGTTTCCTTTTCAGTTAAATGTGGTACATGTATACAGCATACTGTCGGATTTTGTTTCTTGATTCAATCTGCCAGCCTACTTCTTTTGGTTGGTGAATTGAGTCTGTTTACATTGATGGTTATAAATAATATATATTGGCTTATCTTTGTCATGTTGTTTTCCTAGTGGTGGTTTCCCTTGTTTCCCTCTGTTTAATTGCTTCCTCTGCTTGGTGTTTCCTTTCTGTTGTTCTTCTTAAAGTTGTGGTCTTTTCTGTCCCTTTCTAGAATATCTTTTAGAACTCTTTGTAGGGTTGGTTTGGCACTCATGAAGTTCTTCAGTCAATCTTTATCGTGGAAATATCTTATTTCTCCATTAATTTTGAAGGATAGTTTTGCAGGATCCATTAATCTAGGTTGGAAGTTGTTTTCTTTCAGGACCTGCAATATTTCACTCCAAGCTCTTCTTGACTTAATGGTTTGTGCTGAGAAGTCTGCCGTGATTCTGATGGGCTTTCCTAGGTGATCTGTTCCTTTTCCCTCACAGCTTTTAATAATCTGTTCTTTTGTTGAATTTCTGGGATCTTGATCACTGTATGTCTGGGTGTAGATTTAGTTTGGTTATGGCTAGTTGGAGTTCTATATGCTTCCCTCACCAAAAGTTGTCTAATTCTTTTTCCATGCTTGGGAAAGTTTCTGCCATTACTTCCACAAATAGTTTTTTACATCATTTGGCTGACACCTGCTGTTTTATTGATACCTATCAATTTTACATAGCTTTTCTTCGCTTTGTCTTGCAGCTGTTGAATTGTTATTTCTTGGTTTCTTGTTATTTTTAAAAGATCCTTCTGTTATGGTTTGTGTCTGCATGTCCCCCCAAATCCTCATGCAGTTATGGGATGGCTTTTAGGATTTATGACTGACCCACGATCCAATGCAGGGATTACGGGTGTGAGAGCTATACCCGCACTAAGGTGGATAGTTTGCTGGGAATATGAATGTGAGAGCTATACCCGCCCTAGGATATAGTTGTATATGTAAAGGAGAGAAAGAGGTGCTGGTTGCCCTTCCTCCTTTTTGCTCTTGGTGTTTTTGCTGTGTACTGCCGCCATGAACTGTTGCCCTCTGCCATGTGCCCTTGTGCCTCAGAACCAGCCAAGTATGCACTGAAACCTCCACAAACTAAGCTAAATAAACCTTTCCTCCCTTCATTTTGAGTGTTGGGTAATTTGTCTAAGCAACAAGGAAAAAGTAACCAAAACACCTTCCTTTCATGGTCATTCACAGCACTGCTGTCTTCAAGGTCTGAAAGTCTATCTTCAGCTTTGTTCAAGTGGTTTTGCCAGCTTTGAATGGAAGTTTTAATTTCCTGGTGTCTTGGTTACTTTTCTCTCATTGCTGAGACAAAATACCCAACACTCAAAATGAAGAAAGGAAAGGTTTATTTAGCTTACAGTTGTGGAGGTTTCAGTCCATGCTTGGCTGCTTCAGAGGCAGAGTGACACATGGGGCAGAGGGCAAACTTCACGGGAGCAGAGCACAGCAAAAACAACCAGAGCAAAATGGAGGAATGGCTGCAAGCAGCCTCCTTTTCTCCCCTACACTGTAAACAGCCTACCCCTACCAAGGGGGCATGTACCTTTCACATAACCTTCATGCCCTCCACTTCTACGGGCTCAAGATGTGTGCAAAATAAGCACCCTGGCTTCCTGCTGAATCACTCAGCCAAACCTCTGGACTCCCCAAGTTGACACAATGTATCAACCATAACACCTGGATATCTGTTTGAATCTGCTTTATGCATTCCTGTTGTTTCCTATACTGTTCATCCAAGATGTCCATTAATTTACTATGCACCTCTGTTTTTTTCCATGTCTTCTTTACATGTGCTAAGCAATTCTTTCATTATTGTTGTCATTTCTTTTTTTACCTCAGACATTAATTCAGATCTGATGTCCTCTTTGGCTTGATGGAGTTGTTTTTTTACTTCAGCTGCCGTCATTTCAGAAATTATATGACGTCCAAGCTCGTCTGTGTCCATGTCTCCTGGACTTATTTGGGTAGGGGTAGATGTCTGAGATTGCATTTTACTCCTTCGTTTTGTCATTTTCAGAGATGCAGAGGTTCCCTGGAGCTCAGCCTCACTCCCAGGGTGATATCGTAGTAGAGGGGCAAGGACCCAAATGTTCCTTGTGCTTGGTGTGACTCCCTCAATGGTGGGGGGGCAGGGTGTGATCTCCAATGCTCCCACAGTTTTCTATGGCTCAGCTTGGTTCCCACTCAACGGTTCCCCAAACTGTCCAGGTTTCAGCCCTGTTTCCACTGGGGTATAGTAGAGGGTGGGTGGTGGTCACTGTGTCTCCATACACTGCCACTGCCCCACCCTAGTCCCACACCAGAAGAGGGGTAGGTATGCAGTCCCTGAGTCCCCCAAAGCTGTGTGAGTTTCAGCTTAGCTCCCCTGAGGGTGAGGGGTGGGGGCAGTGGGGAACACCCAAGGCCCTTGAGGTTGTCTTGGGCTCCCCTTGGCTCCCATGCTGGTTGGGCAGAGGTAGGGCCGGCTCACCAGAATTCCTGCCACTGTCTGAGGGGCAGCTGCACTCTAACGGAGTGGGGGGAGCGGACCCCAGGCCCCTAGAGCTGTCCAGGTCTCTGCCTGGTCCCAAGCTGGTGTGTGGGGGTATGCACAGCTCATCAGCGTTCCCGCTGCTCCACTCAACACTGGGATACTTGAAGTAAGTACAGTTCTTTATCTACTGTCACATGCTAATTTTGTCAATTATTTATAGACCCATTTCTCCTTTGGGACAGGATTCTGTCTAAGGTTCATGATTGGCATTTAGTTGCCACATCTCTTTGTTTCATTTAAAATGGAAGATGGGCTCAGCTTTTATTTGCCTTTTATGATATTGACATTTATGAAAAGTGTAGATGTTTTCAGAAAAAATGGAATGTTCTCATTTCAGGTTGGAACTCAGGTTATGCACCTCTGGCTGAAATCCTGCACCAAAAATGTTGCAGCCTTTTTGGGACATCTCATTCAAGGACACACTGTCCATCTATCCCTCATGATGATAGTAATTTTGATCACACTGTCTTAGTTACTTTCTTGTTGCTGAGACAAAATACTCAACACCCAAAGATAAAGGAGAAAAGGTTTATTGTAGCTCACAGTTTGCAGAGGTTTCAGTGCATAGTTGGCTGGGTTCAAGGCAGGGGTCATCACAGAAGAGAAACAGTTCATGGCAGGCAAAAGGCAGAAAAAGCAGCAAGCAGCAAGTGTCAGAAGATACTTATTTCTTTCTCCTTTTTTTTAATCTTTCGTATCCTAGCAGTCTTAGGGTAAGGCAGCCTTCATCCTAGCATCACACATGCATCAATCCCTGCATCATGTCCTTGATCCCAGCATCACACAGCCTGGATCCAGCCACCTCTGAAAAGCCCCACCTATGACTTCGTGAGGCGGGGGCGGGGGCATTTAGATACAAGCCATAAGACACACCAAAAGTGGCACCAATTGCTCACTTCATAAGCTTCTTTCCCTTTACAGAGAAAGCAACCTACAGGAAACATACAAACTTAGGGCATCCAAATTTTCTGCACCTTGTCGAAGTTACTTCCCCTGGATTTAGCATCCACCATGCTTCTTGCCTGAATCAACCTCAAACATGGCACGAAATGATTTTCCAGCTCATACAACCCTTTGTGCTTATCAGTCAGTGCTGAGTGCTCTGCTGTAAGCAAGAACCCTCCCATCGTTCACCCCGTATATTTTAAAAATATATTTAACTATCAGTATAACAAGTATAAAGTACCAGACTTCTCACCTTGGACAGTATCAACATAATAAACCAGACAACCCTTTGCTTGGGGGCCTGTCTGATACACTGTAGGATGTTTAGTAGCTTCCTGGTCTCTTCCCACTGGTTGCCAGTTACATATATCCCTCTCAGTTCACAACAAAAAATGTTTATGGATATTGTCAAGTGTTACAGCAGGAATGGGATAGGCAAAGTTGCCCCTAGTTGAAAACCACTGGTATAGATGCAAAGATTTTTGTTTCTTCTTCTAATGATATTATTTGATTTTAGTCCCCTCACTTCCTACTCCTGCTTCCTGAGCTTAGTTTCTGCCCCATTCTGCCCCCTGCTTTATCAGTGGGCACTGGCAACAAGTGCGCAATGGGCTGATATTGCCTATTCATACCATGCTTGGTAATATTTTTGGAAACTGAAAATTTAATATTTATTTTTAGGGTGTATCCAAACAATCCCATGAAAACTAGTGTGGTAAAATGCCCTGTCTTCATAATGGAAAGTGGCCTCATAAAGGTATAGGTAAATGGTATTTGCCCATTTAGTATCTCTTGGCACTGTGTGCCTCCTTTCTGGAGCAGCCTGAGCCCACCTCGCTGGCATCACCTCCAAATATAGCCAATCTCTGCCCTGTCCCTTCCAACTCAGTTGCAGCCTTTTGTCTCCCAAGTGAGGACATTTTGGCAGGAATTCGTGGATTTTAGTGTTTCAAGGGCAAGGGTTCACCCTTTGCCTATGCTGGCTCCCAGGCTCCTGCCCAGAGTGTTTGGCCCATCTCAACTGGGCCCTGGCTTCCTTAGAGGCTAGTACCAAGTCTATGGGACTCCACCCAACTGGAGCCTAGTGGGGACCTAGCAGGGGCCTATATGTGAGAGGATTCTGCCCTGACTTGTGGTGTCTCCCTCAGTGCCAGGCAATGACAGCCCCTTTCCCTTCTTCAGGCTTATGATACCTTGGAAGAACCAGCCCTCAGAAGCTGCTTTTCTGTGTTCTGCAGATGGAGATGGTCAGGAGTCAGAAAGTAACAGTCCCAACAGTGGTCCCCGGTTTGTCCACCTTCCTGTCCCAGGCTGAGTTCACTGTCTTTCATGTAAGTGAATATTTTAACTCTAGACCAGTGGTGGTGAACCTATGGAACATGAGCCATGGCCAGCTGTTTGTATCGCTGAGAGCTCTAAAAGGTTCACCATCACAGCTCTAGACTACGAATCTCTTGAACACAGGGGTTTCTATTTTTTATTCCTTTCTCCTAGAAATAAAATCATGATTCCACCTATCTATCATCATACCTCAAAATTAACAGAATTCTCTACTGTGCTCCAACACTGAGTACAACAGCCAATGCATATTCAGTTTTCACTGATCAGCCCAGGACTGTCCTTCGTTGCTGATCTGTTATGGTTTGTGTCTGGGTGTTTCCCTCAACCCTCATGTGGCTTATAGAGTTTGATTGATTATGGGTGTGAGTGCTACACCTGCCCTGGGGTGAATGGTTTGCATATGTAAGGGAGAAAAAGAGGCTGCTTGCCACCATTCCTCCCCTTGGGGCTTGTTGTTTTTGCTGTCTTCTGCCCCCATAAACGGTTGCCTTCTGCCATGTGCCTCTCTGCCTTGGAGCCAGCCAAGTATGGACTGAAACCACCAACTGTGAGCTAAACAAACCTTTCCTTCCTTAATTCTGGGCATCAGGTATTTTGTCTCAACAATGAGAGAAAAGTAACCAAGACATGGTCCTTTCTTCAGAACCAGGATTCAATCACGTTTGTCATTTCATTCTCTTTGACTCTAGAACCCAGAGCCAGGCCAGGGGTTCTGCACAAGGAGAGACTGAGTTCTAGTCACCCCCAGGCCTCTGGGGGCCCCAGAAGGCAGGGCCCAGTCTGACAAGCTGGGTGGGCAGCCGCCCTTGGGAGAGCCAGGCTCTGCCTCCTCCTGCTCACCCTGGGGGGGTAGGGTTGCTTAGCTTGATGCTGCTGTGTCTCCTTCCCACCCACTGTGCCTTCAGGCCCACAGTGAGGCTAGTTGGTGGTCTATGTGCTCATTCCTTGGAGGTTTAATCTGTTTTATTGAATTTTCAGATTCTCAAATCAATAGTCATAATAATGCCCAGCAGAAATAAAATCCCGCTCCAGGTATTTTGCCAAGTGGAGGCGATATTTACTCGGAGCAGGTTTCCCTTGACAGCTTCAAATAGCTTAATAAGTCTCCACGCTAGGCAGTCTATCATGTGTAGCCTGCCGGACCAGGGCCAGGAAACGGCAGCTGCTGCCTGCCAGGGCCTCATCCCAGCAGGGGAAGGCATGGCAGGGCTCACAAGGGCTTGAGTCTCTGTGTGAGGCCAGCCTGGGGTTGGGCCCAGGCCCAGCCTTTGCCTAGTGAAGTCATCAAACTGTTCCTTAATGTCGTTATTTGTGAAATGCAAGACACACTGTTGATAGGTGCTCCCTGCACTAGACAGGATGGTGATGACACCAGCTTGGCCCCAGAGTCCCACCCGGGCAGTTGCTGGCCACGGTGAGTGGACCAGCGAGAGACACTGCATTGAGGTGGGAGAGCTACCATCTGTCAGATTTCCTCTCATTCCCTCTTTGTCTCTTTTGAAATAAGAGAAGTGCTGTTGGCAGGGGTCTGTGACACACAGAAGGCCATGCTGGGGCTGCTCAGGGCTCGTGAGCAGACAGGGAGAGCAGCAGAGGCCAAGCCCTACCAGCAGAGGAGGCCATACGGACCGCGGTGGACTCCCAGGCTCCACGAAGGGCGGCCACTTTTCCCTGAACAGCCTTTCATTTCTTTCAAAGACCTCTTTATGCCTGGCTGGCTGGAGGAGGTAATTTCTTTCAAAGAGGTCAGTTTGAACACACCTGCACACCACTGCACACCAGGGCCTTCGTGCACTGGATATGAAGCAATACCTTATGCCCAGCATGGAGTTTGGCCAGGACAAGAAACAGAGAATGCTAATCCTTCCCCATCTCCCAGCCTCCCTGCTGGCCTGAAAATGAGGGTGAGCAATGAGCTCTGTACTCTCAGGATCGGAAGGCGACCACCAGCCCACCTGGATGGGTAGCCATTTAGTGGGGCTTCCATTGCCCGGTTGTGACCCCTCTGCAGCTCTGATTATTTGTTCTGCCCGCGTGTTCAGCAGCCCCGATGGACCCCCATGCTTGCTGTGGGCACAGTGAGGACAGGGCCGACCCTGAGCACCTCCCAGGGTGCCCCACAGGGCAGGCCAGAACTGGACAAGCAAGACCCCTGTGGAGCCCAGCAGGACCTGAGGGCCATATGCGCTCTCACTGGAAAGACTGATGAGGTAGTAAGCATCTGGGAGGAAGCGGTAAGTGCCCTGGCCTGAGATGGTAGGGAAAGCACTGGGTGAACTAACAGCCCAGGGTTCTGGGAATGATGTACGCTCTGCAGCAGGGCTCCACTAGTTAACCAATGTTACTAGAAGGCCAGGAAATCCCTGCTGGTTTTGTTAAACCCCTGTGGGAGTAGATGCTGAGATGCTACCAAAGCCTGCTCAGGACCCAGGACATATGGTGTGAAGAAGAGGTGAAGCCCCTCTGGGGTGTAGATAATGTGGGCTGAAGCAGTGGGCTGGCAAAGCACTTTCTTAGTATGCTTGAGGCCCTGGGTTCCAGCTCCAGCACTGAACAACAACAAAACAGACTAACTAACCAAACAAAAAAAAAACCCCAAATGAAGCAGGCTGAAGGTTGAGTTGCTTTTCATTGTCAACTTGTGCCAGTAGTTCTAAACAAAATCAACAGTAAAATTTTCCTCTGTTAAAAACAAACCTCCAGGCTGGGGATATAGCTCAGTGGAATAAGCGCTTACCTAGCAAGTGCAGGGTCCTGAGTTCGATCCCCAGTACCGCCAAAAAAACAAAAACAAAAACAAAAAAACAAACCTCTGGTTGATTTACAGTCTAAACAGTAGCTGTGGTTGAATTTTCATAATAACACAAGTAAGGTACAGATGAGCATACTTGCACGTTTTTATTAATTATCATTAACAAACAGTGGGATCTCTATGGAAGAAAACTTGTGGGCTCCTAGTAGAACTGCTGGCCACACACACATGTGTGTACACACAGGCACAAATACACACACACACACACACACATGGGCTCAGCTACACTACTGAGATCAGTGTCACAGGACTTGGAACCTCTTGGACTACTTTCAGGAGCAATTTACCTTTCTAACTGGGGTGGCTATAAACTGCTCTGCTGCAGAGACTGCTCAGACAGACTTGGAAGTTAATTAGTGCTTGAAACCTCAAACGGTGAATCAATGCCACCTGCTAGATGTGACGTCATTGCTTGGTAAGTGCAGGTTTTAGTTTATACAAGGACTATTTGGCAGAATTGGAACACCTTTAAAACCTAAATGTATATTTTTGATGGTGGTTGGCTATTTTAAAACTCAATAATAATAAAATAAAACACTACATCATTGTATGGCTTAGTAAGTGCCTAAATTCTGCACTTTGCAGATGTTTGGGTTTTATTAAAATTCACATATGAGAAAATTAGTTACATAAAATAGTATTACCTCAGCCTGTAGTGAAAGGATCAAAGTTCAAACTGTCGGGTGAATGTTAAAAGCATTGAATAAATAGTTGAAGTTTTTTTTCATTTTAAGTACTATAAAATTTATTTTCTTATGTTTTTTCTTTACTTTCTTTACCTGAATGATTATATATATATGTAATTTATATATAAACACTATATAATATAAATATCAATATATTATATAATTACAAAATATATACATATTATATACATGACTATATATTATTATAACTGAACATTGTATTTTTTACCATGGTGTTTCTTTCCTAGTCATCCATATTTTTCCATTGCACATTTAGTATGGAAAATGGTTTGGGGGTGATGTTATAAAAGTCCCCCTCAGTGTCAATGAGCCCCAACCTACCGACCACATCTAGGTCTCAAAAAGCCAGCTCTCTGAGCACCAATCTGCAAATCAGGCTGTGTTCACTGTAGGGCTTGGGAAGCCAGAGGAGCTTCCTGCATCTCAGTCTCTGTCCCTCACAAGGCTTTCAGGAGCCCCAGGCAATGTCTCCACACTCGCACACGGTGGTGGAAGGGAAGAGGGCCGTGAGCTGTGGGAGGAAAGCTGTAAGGCAAGGGCTCAGACTTAGGATTCACCACTCCACTCGGGTCACCTCAGACAAATATTTCTCCATTCTGAGCCTTAGTTTTCTCAGCAGCTCTGGGACATCCTAACAGCTCCTTTGGAGGTTTGTGACAAGGGTTAAGTGACCTGGTCCAGACCCAGGCTGATGCAGGAGCACAGCCTCACACTCTGGGAGTCCAAAGCAGCCCTGTTTGGAGCAACAGAAGCCTTGGGGAACCAGATGGGGAGCAGGGTAGATGTAGATCTGACTTCCAGAGAAGAGATGAGGGCATCCAGTTCACCCACAGGCAGAACCACACTGCCTTCCCAGACTGACCTCTGGCTTTCCCGGTGTGCTCTGGGCCTCATCAGCTCCCAGGAACAACTCCAGACCTGGCTATCCATCATGTCTCTGGAGAGCTTTCACATAATCCACATTCCTGAGCGCCACCTCTAGAGAATCTGATTCTGTATGTATGAATTTAAAAGCCATGAGTTAAGGTTGTTTTCTCTTGAGGTAAAATTCACATAACATAAAATTAACTGTGTTAAAGTATACAATTAGCACAATCACAATGTTTGCAACCATCACTTCTACCTTGTTCAAAAATACTTCCATTAACTAAAAAGAAAACCATATCCATTAAGTAGTCACTCTCCATCTCCCTCTCCCTACTTCCTGGCAACCACTGATCTAATTTCTGTCTCTGTGGGTTTACCTGTTCTGAATAATTCACATAAATGGAACCATACAAAATGTGACTTTTTGTGTCTAGCTTCTTTCCCTGATGAGGATAATGACTTTAAGATTAATCTATAGTATAGTGTTTATTAGCATTTCATCCTCCTTTTTGGCTAAATAATATTTTATCTCATGGAGACACCAATTTTCTTTTTACTTTTCTAAGTTCATAGACATTTTGGTTGTTTTTACTTCTTAGGTGTTATGAATAATGCTCCTTGAAAATTCATATGTGAGTTTTTGTTTCAGCTTTTCAGTGTGTATGCTTAGGAATGGGATGGTTGAGTCTTACGGCAGCTCTCTGTTCAACTTTTTGAGGAACTGCAGGTTAACAGGGTGCCTCATTTTACATTCTTACTGTAATATATGTGAAGGCTCTACTTGTACCACAGCCTTACCAACACTTGTTATAGCCTGTATTTTTTATTTTAATCATCTGAGTGAATATGAGATGGTACTTCATTATGGTTCTGACTTCTCTAATGACTAAGACACTGAGTATATTTTCATATGTTTCTGGTCATTTGTGTATCTTCTTTGGAAAAATATTCCATTTAAAATTAGGTTGTTTGTGTTTTGTTGTTATTGTTCTTCTCAAGTTGTACCTTAATATATATTTTTTCTTAGTAGTTATATTGGCAGTTATACCTGAAGTCTTTAGCTTTATAACTATCCGATTTGCATTAATACCAACTTGATTCAGTAGACTTCTAAATCACTAAGCCTTAACAGCTTTATCTCCCTTTATATCTTATGTGCACCTATGCTGTTTCTGATGCAAATTACATTTTTGGGGGGGCTGGGGATATAGCTCAGTGGAATAAGCGCCTGCCTAGCAAGCGCAGGGTCCTGAGTTTGATCCCCAGTACTGCCAAAAAAAAAAAAAAGGTTGCCACGCAAATTACATTTTTTGTGTTGTATGCCCATTAATATAGATTTATAATGATTTATGCATTTATGTTTTAAATTTTATACAAAATAAAGTAGTTACACACAAAAATTGCAATACTATATTACTTTTATATTTATCTTATTTCTTCATGTGTTTCTCTCATTTCTGGCTACTGTCCTTTCATTTCAGTTAGGAGAACACCCATTAGCATTTCTTGCAGGAAAGATCTGCTAGTGACAAATTCCTTTGGTTTTTCCTCTATCTGAGAGTGTCTTACTTTCTCTTAATTCCTCAAGAATAGTTTTGCTGGATATAAAATTCTGGGTTGACTTTTTTCTTTCTTAGGTTTATCCTGCTAAATTTGCTAATTTTTCAAATTATTTTTTATTCTCTTTAAAAAAGAAATAAAAAAACAAAATCACAAAAATTCTGCTGAGATTAAAAAATCAAGTAAACACTAACACAATCACAATAGGAGATTTTAACATCCTGCTCTCATTAAGTGATAGACCAATTAAACAAAAAATCAATAAAAAAATTTTAGAGTTGAACCATATCCTTGAACATATGGACTTAATGGATAGACAGAGAGTATTCTACCACTCTATAACACAATAAGCATTCTTTTCAGCAGCACATGGTACTTTTCCCAAAAGAGATCACAAACTAGTTCATAAAGCCTGCTTAAGTAAATATAAAAAAACAGAAATTATCCTATGCATACTGTCAGACCACTGCAATGAAAATAGAAATCAACAACAGAAGAAATTCTGGAAAAGGCAAAAACTCCTGGAAAATTAACTATATAATAACGTTAAACAACCAATGGGTCACAGAAGAACTTTAAAATTTCTGAAAGTTAATAACAATGACAGTATAACTTACTGAAATCTCTGGGAAACCAGTAAAGTGATTCTAAGAGGAAATTTCATCCAGTGAATGCCCACATTAGGAAAACATAGCAAGCTCAAATAGACAAACTTATGAGAAATCTTAAGATACTTGAGAAACTACAATAAACCAGCTCCAAACTGAAATTAAGGATGGAAATTATAAAGATGAGAGTGGAAAGCAGTGAAATTGAGGCTAAGCAAAAACAATAAAAAAAATCAGTGACTCAAAGAGCTGGTTCTTTGAAAGAATAAATAAAATAGATAAACCCTTAGCCAGACTTCCTAAGAGAAAGAGAAAAAAGACTCACATCAATGCAATTAGAAATGAAAAAGGTGAAATACAACAGACACTGTGGAAATACAGAAAATATTAGTAATTACCTTGAAAATTATATTCCAACAAATTAACAAATTTTGAAGAAATGTATAGATTCCTAGATGATACAAATTACCAAAGCTAACCCAAGAAGACATAAATATGCTTAACAACTAAATAACAAGCAATGAAATTGACACAGTAATAATCTATCAACTAAAAAATCCAAGCCCTGATAGATTCAGTGCTGAATTCTGCAAAACTTTTAAGGATGTTATATTACCAATACTCCTCAAGCTCTTCAAAGAAATTGAAAGGAATGGAGTGCTCCTAAAATCATTTAGGGAAGCCAGTGTCATCCTGATCCCCAAATCTGATAAAGACCCTACAAAAAACAAGACTATAGGCCAATCTCCTTAATGAACATAGATGCAAAAATTCTCAATAAAATATTAGCAATAGAATGTAACACATTATTAAAAAGATCATATATTGTGATCAAATACATTTCATTCCAGAGATGCAAGGATGGTTCAACATATAAAAATCAATAAATGTAATATATCACACAAATTAGGTAAAAACCAAATGATCCTATTAATGTATCAGAAAAGCCTTTCAATGAAATCCAACACCACTTCATAAGAATCCTGAAGAAAACAAGTATAGAAGGACTTTATCTGAATATGATAAAGGTATGACAAACCAAGGACCAGCATTAATACACAGGGAAAACTAAAAGCATTCCCCCTAAAATCAGGAACAAGACAAGGATGTCCACTATCACCTCTTTTATTCAACACAGTACTGAAACATTAGAGTACGTAGGCCAGAGAAAGAAATAAAAGGAATATGTATAGGAAAGGAAGAACTCAAATTATCATTATTTGCGGATGACATAGAAGACCCAAAAGAGCTCCACCAAAAACTGTTAGAATAAATAACAAACTTCAGCGAAGTAGCAGGATACAAGACGAACACAAAAATCATTAGCATTTGTATATACCAACAATGTATGGGATGAGAAGGAAATTATGAAAATAATACCATTCACAGTAGCTTCAAGAAGAATATAATACCTAGGAATTAACTTTACCATAGAAGAGAAAGACCTCTACAAAGAAAACTACAGTACTGTACTCTGAAAAAGGAGACTGAAGAAGACAATATCATTTTTTCTTTTTGGTATCGGGAATCAAACTCATGACCTCAGGCTTGTCAGGCAAGGGATTATGCCGCTGAGCCCCTAAAGAAGACATCAGAAAATGGAGAGATGTCCCTTACTCTTGGATAGGAAGACTCAATATTGTCAAAATGGCCATACTCCCAAAACCGTTACACAGTTTCAATGCAGTCTCAATCAAAATACCAACAACATACTTTACAGATCTAGAAAAAACAACCCTAAAATTCCCATGGAACAAGAAGAGACCTACAATAGCAAAAACAAGAGCAAAGCAGGAGGCATAGCAATACCTGACTTCAAGATACTGTAGACTACAAAGCAATAGTGGTAAAAGTAGCATGGTACTGGAACTGAAATAGATACATGGATCAATGGAACAGAACTGAGGACGCAGAAACCTCCCCAGACACAATAAGTTATTTGATCCTTGACAAAGGGGCCAAAAGTGTATGTTGGAGGAAAAACTGCTTCTCTGTGTGCAGAAGATTGAAACTGGACCCTTATCTCTTTCCATATACTAAATTAAAATCAAAATCAATCAAAGATCTAAACATTAAAGTAGAAACATTAAATTACTGGAAGATAAAGTAGGTAACACACTTAAAGCCAGGCATAGGAAAGGATGTTTTAAACAGAACCTCAACTGCACAAGAAATAACAGCAAGAACTAATGTGGTGGATTGAATAATGGTCAGTGTGAGGGGGAACGCCCAGCTATACTGAGTCAGTGTGGCTGTGGGCGTGGAAGGCCCACCTGAGGATAGTTGCCAATGGCGTAAAAGAATAGAACGGGAAGATTGGATGCTGCTAGCTTCCCAGGAGAAGTTTCACTGTAGCTGATTTTCCTGTTACAAGCTCCACTATTCCTGTCTTTGGAGGAGCTTGGGTCCTCACTGGCACCAGGGATGGCTGCTGTTCTTTTTAGGGGAGCTCTGCTCTTTGTCTTGAGCATCACCTCCTAGCACCCATGCAGATTCCTCAGCCTTCTAACATACATTCTTCACCCTACCAATACAGACTTTCTAATTTCTACCACTGGCCCTTGAGCCTTGCGGGTGCAGATCCTTGACACAGACTTGCATGAGACATTGCCATGGGCTCTAGGCCTTTGGCTGGCATTATGTAGGACATTACTGTAGAATCCAGGGCCTCAGTTGGATTCTTGGGTCTCTAATGTATGGACAGATCACCTGCAGTCTTCTACATTTAACTTTGGGTGGTTATTACAAAATAATACCATAAATTATGTGTCTTGTATTAAATCTATTCCCTTGCAGACCACTGACTATAACAATCAACAAACAGAATTCTATTAGGCTGAAAAGCTTCTGTACAGAAAAGGAATCAATCAGTAGAATGAAAAGACAATCTATAAAATAGGGAAATTTTTTTGTCAGCTACTCCTCAGACAGAGGACTACTACCTAGAATATACAGACAACTCAAAAAAAATTAAGTCACCTAAAACTGAAGATCCAGTCAAGAAATAGGCAAGAAAAATGAGTAGATACTTTACAGAGGAAGGTAGAAATGGTCAACAAACAGGAAAAAATGCTCAACATCTCTGGCCACCAGAGAAATGCAAATGAAAACAACGTTAAGTTTCATCTTACTCTGGAAAGAATGGCAATCACTAAGAAATCAAACAATAACAAATACTGGTGTGGCTGTGGTGAAAAAGGAACTCTACTATATTGCTGGTGGGAATGTAAACCAGTATAGCCATTACGGAAATCAGCATGGAGATTTCTCATAGAACTGAAATTCCATATGACCCAGCTATCTCTCTTCTAAGTATCTTTCCCAAAGAGTTTACAACATTGTACTATAGTGATACATACCAATGTTTATAGCAGCACAACTTGTAATAGCTAAATCCTGAAATACCCTTCAACAGATGATTGGATAAAGAAAATGTGGTACAGCATGTAGATACAGTAGAATGCTGCTCAGCTATGAAGAAGGACAGATTTGAGACATTTGTAGGAAAGAAAAGGATGCACCTGGAAAATATAATGTTGAGTGGAATAAGTGGACACAGCTGCTTAAATACCATATGCTGTCTCTCATTTGAATGAGGCAAAGTACAAACAAAGAATAAAAAAGGATGGGAAGAAGAGGACTAAGAGATGGATCTCTTGCAATAGGGGAGTGGCCCAAGGGAAAAAGTGGGAGGCATGAGGAGGAGGGTAAGGGGAAGTACATAGAATAAAGATATGCCATGTACAGGAACATAAGCTAAATTAATGTAAACATTATATGCCATGACATGAACTAAAATGAATAATACCAGTATGAATGAAAAATGAGACGGGAATTGGAGGAGAGCGGGAGAGGAAGGAAAGGGCGTTAAAAATAAAAGAATCTATAGAATGTACCTGTAATCACTCCCCAAGATGATTGTAAACTGCATAATTGCAAACATGTACTAATAAAAATGAAAATTAGAAAAAGAAGTTTAAGCTTATCATCTTATGACCCACATAGTTTCTGAAAACCTTATTGAGATTCCCATTGTTTGTCTGGGCAGTGGGGCACAGTAAGTGGGCCATTTTAAATGCCACATGCTCACTCACCAACAAGCAAGTGCTTCTTTCTGTGCCAAGCCTTCCCTTGCCTATGGATGGAATGTTTATGTCTTTCCCAAGGATGATCTTTGAAGCCCCAGCTCTGGTGTGATTGCCTGAGGAAGACGAAGTCATGGGATGTGTTTCGGTTATGAGGGTGAAGCCCTCACTATGGTTTGGATGTGAAATGTTCTCCAAAGGCCCATGTGCTGAGGGCTTGTACCCTGCCTGTGGTGCTACTGGGAGGTGGTGGAACTTTTAGGTGGGAGGAACTGAGGCTGCCTTTGAAGGAGATACTGGAACCTCTCTCTCTCCTCTCTCTCTCCTCTCTCTTTTGCCTCTTCACTACCACAAGGTGAGCAAGACTCTCCCACCATGATGTACTGTGCAACCACAGGCCCAAAACAATAGGGCCAAGTAGGCATGGACAGAAACCCTTGAACCCATGAGCCAAAACAAACCTTTCCTCCTTTTATTTCCTCAGGTCTTTGTCTAGTAATGAAAATCTGACCAGCATAGTCCCTGTGAATGGGATTACTGACTCTATGAGAAGAGACCTGACAGAATGTTCTTTCTTGTTCTCATATGAGAACACAGCAAAAATGAGGTCCTCTGCAAGCCAGGAAGTGGGTCCTCACCAGGAAGTGAATTGGCCAGCACCTTTACCTTGGGCTTCTCAGAGTTGTGAACTGTGAGAAATAAATTCCCATTGTTTAAACCAGCCAGTCTATAGCATTTACTACAGCAACCTAACCAGACTAAAACACCTGGTTGTTATTTTTGATCAGCTTCTGGAGTTCTGCAAGTTGATTCTACCAGCTTTTTTCCCTTTTTTGCCAGATTATTAGTTTCTTTTGTGTAGGGATGGATTTCTAGAGTTTCTTACACTGGCATTTTCAGTAACATCATCTTAGGTCACTATATTTTGACATGGTCTCTGGGCCATTGATACCACCAGTAAGGTCTGGAGGCATATTCTGTGGTACCTATCCAGGACATGCAACTTCCCCCCAAGTACCCATTCAATAGTGTGGTCTCTAGATCTCTGCTTTTTACAGTCAAGGTCCTCCGTGTTTTATAGTTGTTAGTGCTCCTTATTGGACACAGCTTGGAGACTGCCCAGCACTCCCTCATGTGAGCCCAAGGCAGCTGTCCCTCTGTCAGTGGATCCTTTCCATGTGGTCCAAAGCAGCTGCAATGTTATCAGCTGGTGAGCCCCTCAGCTTGTGACCAGAACAATGCCCATGGATTTTTCATATGGACTGCTATCAAAGCAGTGCCTGCTACCCCATGGGATTGACTTTTTTTTTCTTTTTTAAAAAATAAAAGTACAAAAACATATTAACAAACAGACACCAATTAGCATAAAAAATAGTACAATCACAACTGATCTATAGACATGGTGATATGGTCTCAACAGTGGTTATTGCTTTATCCACTGATATCTTCGAAGTGTAAATATATGAACCCATATACAGACATGCAAAATTGGTCAGACAATTAATCCTCTCAACAACAGAAAAACACAAAAACCAAAAATCCAAACACAGAAAACAAAACAGGCAAACAACAACAACAACAACAACAACAACAAAAACCACCAATAGTTGCTGTTTTGCATATTGATATCTTCGAAGTGTGTGTTCAGGATAACACATACAGACATACAATATTGATCAAATAACCCGTCATCGATTATTCCTTAGCATTAACTGATATAATACAATAGTAGAACCATGTTAGCCCTCCTGCATATATGTATATTCATATATACATACATACATTTTTGTCTCTTTCTTTTCTCCTTTCCCTCGTCCCATCTGTTCTTTGTTTTAGAACAGATTTCCTTCATGTCTCTTTGTTTATATTCCCACGCTCGGGTTCTTACACCAGTGATACAATACGTTGCCTGCACATGTACCGCTGATTTATTTCACTTATGAGTATGGACTCCAGTTTTGACCACTTGCCTACAAGGTCCCCAAAACTGTCTTTCTTTATAGCTGAATAATATTCCATTATATAAACATGCCACAGTTTTTTAATCCAGTCTTCTGTGGATGGACACTTGGGTTGCTTCCACATTTTAGCTATTACAAATTGCGCTGCTATAAACATGGGTGCACATATATCAGAGTGATATGATGTTTTCAGATCTTCTGGGAAAATACCCAGAAGAGGAACAGCTGGTTTGAATGGAATCTCTAGACCTAGTTTGCTGAGAAATCTCCAAACGGCTCTCCACAGTGGTTGCACCAGTTTGCATTTCCACCAGCAGTGTAA
>PVLD010006831.1:0-96869 GCA_004027595.1 Dinomys branickii | reverse complement strand
AAAAAACATGTACCTGTCCAAATTCAAAGACCCAATCCAGAAATGGGCATCTGAGATGAATACACAATTCTCAGACAAAGAAATACAAATGGCAAATAAATATATGAGAAAATGTTCCACATCCTTAGTCATTCGAGAAATGCAAATAAAAACAACATCGAGATTTCATCTCACCCCAGTAAGACTGGCCAGTATGAAATAGTCATCCAATAACAGATGCTGGCGAGGCTGTGGAGAAATAGGGACTCTATTACACTGCTGGTGGGAATGCAGACTGGTGCAACCACTGTGGAGAGCCATTTGGAGATTTCTTAGCAAACTAGGTCTTAGAGGTTCCATTCAAACCAGCTATTCCTCTTCTGGGTATTTTCCCAGAAGATCTGAAAACATCGTATCACTCTGACATATGTGCACCCATGTTTATCGCAGCACAATTTGTAATAGCTAAAATGTGGAAGCAACCCAAGTGCCCATCCACAGAAGACTGGATTAAAAAATTGTGGCATTTCTATATAATGGAATGTTATTCAGCTATAAAGAAAGGCAATTTTGGGGACTTTGTAGGCAAGTGGTCAAAACTGGAGTCCATACTCATAAGTGAAATAAATCAGTGGTACATGTGCAGGCAACGTATTGTATCACTGTTGTAAGAACCTGAGCGTGGGAATATAAGAGTCATGAAGGAAATCTGTTCTAAAACAAAGAACAGATGGGACGAGGGAAAGGAGAAAAGAAAGAGACAAAAATGTATGTATGTATATATGAATATGCATATATGCAGGAGGGCTAACATGGTTCTACTATTGTATTATATCACTTAATGCTAAGCAATAATCGATGACGGGTTATTTGATCAATCTTGTATGTCTGTATGTGTTATCCTGAACACACACTTCGAAGATATCAATATGCAAAGCAGCAACTATTGGTGTTTTTTTTTTGTTGTTGTTGTTGTTGTTTGCCTGTTTTGCTTTTTGTCTTTGGATTTTTGGTTTTTGTGTTTTTTCTGTTGTTGAGAAGATTAATTGTCTGACTAAATTTGCATGTCTGTATATGGGTTCATATATTTACACTTCGAAGATATCAATGGATAAAGCAATAACCACTGTTGAGACCATGTCACCTTGTCTGTAGATTAGTTGTGACTGTACTATTTTTTATGCTAATTGGTGTCTGTTTGTTAGTGTGTTTTTGTACTTTTATTTAAAAAAAAAATCCCTGGAAAAGACAGGTTACCTGCGCAACCCACTAAGGTCCCCTTCTGCCCCTATCAGAGAGAAGCTTTCTTTCCCCCAATAAATATCTTCTGCTTTTAACCTCCATTGTTCCTAAAATTAATTCTTTGATTTTAGAGAATAACTTGTCCCAGGTATCTTTCAGGCTGGGAGTTTCTTTCTCCTATATCATTAGGATGTCAATCAAAACTCAAAAAACATTGGCTAATGGTTATGTTTTACTTGCTCCTAAACATGTGAAGCATAAATAGTTCCATAGTTCACAAAGAAAATAACAAACACAAAATTCACAGGGAGATTTTCTTAGAGGATTGAGGCTGGAATTGACAAATGATCAATTATAACAGAGGAAGAAAAATATATATTTTCCCAAAGAGCTCTGCAAAAGATTTCTGGAGCAGATCTGTGAACAGGCAGGTGAAATATCATAAAAACCTCCCAAGGAAATGGGAAGACCAGCAAGATGTCAAGTATGTCCAACAAAAGAAGACAGGAAAACAAAAGAAATGTGCTATCTGTGTAAGCAGTACTTCTGTGTGGAAAGCACAGGTGTCAAGTGTGAAGACTGCTTTAGGTGTGATAATTGAAGAAGAAATTTCTGTGGTAGTTTTGTTTGCATCTTCACTGTAGCTCACATAGGAATTTATTTCTGCTGTTAATTTTTAGGTCCTGTAAGCAGGTAGACAGTTGATGTTGAAAATGTTGATGTTTATACTACATACTCATTACATATTAAAAAATTTAACATTTTATTTTATTGATATTTTATTTTCCTATTAGGTACACATTACTTAGTATAATAAAACTCATAAAATTAAAATTAATAGTTCATCAGTAGAAAAACTCCTAAAAAGTAAACATGGTGTCATGCACCCACTGTAATGCATCTTTCACAGAATGTGCCACTGTGTAGGAGAAAGTGACACGGGTGACACAGGGACACAGAGTGCAGGCCTCACTCCATGCATGGGCCAGGCACACAGACACTTTGTTCTTGCCTGTATTTTATTTCCATTTCATTCAGAAATGAGGGGATTTAGAAATCAACTGACAGAAGGAGCAGCAAGCTTGGTGGGATTAGGGGTATTTACATTTAGATGTTAACCTATACCTCGTGGTTTCCTCCTGAACTTTCTGCCAGCTCCGTCTGTCTCCCCAGGAGGTTCCTGGGAGGACCTGGGGTGCTCCCCATGGGGCGAGCTGGGTGGGTGCTGCTTCCTGCTCCACTGTGGTGGGAGCGGGGGTGGGGGGGAAGGCGCCTGCTCCACTTTGGCTCTGGCTTCCCGCAGCTGCCCCGCAGAAACAAGTGCAGTTGCTTTCTTTTCCTTCGGCAGAAGTAGCCTTGCTGGCTGCCATCAGCTCACTCCCCTTGGGACACACCTGTCTGCCTATGGCACCAGCCTCCTGCATGCTGTGGGGCATGATGGATGGAGAGGGCTCTGGGGTCTGTGGGGTGAATCTCTGCTCAGGTGGCCAAGGTGGTGGGGACTCTGCATGGTTGTCCCTCCCGTTCCAGAGATATCTCTGGGCCTCTGTGTTGGTTTGGGGCTTATTTTTGCAAGGGGAACAATATAACACAGGACACATACCACATATGATTATTCATATTAGTCATCCAAAGAGCAATATACAAAAGAGTGCAGGAAATCTGTCCACACTACGACCAAGGAATCCACCTGAGGGCCTGGATCCCATGGAAATGTCCCACATGAGTCCAGTTGAATACCTACAGCTCATAACAATGCCTCCCATTAATCCAACCGGAGACCCAGAGCCCATGACAACATCTCATGCAGGCCTGTTTCATGGATCTGTGCTGGAAAGGCCCAAAGGTCAGTGGTGGAATCTAGGAAGTCTGGGCCAGCAGGATGACAGATCTGTGCTAGCAGGCTGAGGGATCTGCACTGGAGCCAGGAAGTGCCCCCAAAAGAACCAGAGCCCCCCCCCGAAATGTACCACAGCCATCCTCAGCAAGAGTGAGGTCCCGAGCTCCTCCAGTGATCATGATGGCAGAATTCCCATCAGAGAAGCCAACGCAGCAAGCTTCTCCTGAAGACCAGCAATGCAGCATCTTACCCTCTGGTGCCAGAAAGTGATGCTCAAAGTGAGGACCAGAGATCTCCCAAAGTGAACCAAAGCTATTCTCAGTGCCAGTGAGGTCCTGAGCTCCTTGAAGGAGAAAAACAGCCAAGTTCATCAGGAAAACCAGCATGACCAGCTCCTCCAAAACAACCAACAACTTCAACCAGCTCCAACAGCCTTTCAGCTCCTAACAGCCTCAAATTTTCCTTCTCCAGTTCTGCCTCTTACACTGCTGGCAGTAATCCCCAGGTGGGCCTCCCACACCCAGCACCATGCTTACTCAGTTCAGCTGGGGGTTATAAGCTGACCACCGGTTATCAATCCACTACAGCCTCTGCTAACCACCTCTGCCCTGCTGTCTTGTGCACATTTTCCCTGTGGATTCCTCTCAAAACTGCACAGTGGACTCACAAAGGGAAGGCTCAGGCACTGCCTGGAGAGAAAGCATCCAGATCTCCCACACTTTCCTTCTGCAGGGAAGCCCCCCTGCTCCTCCTGCCCATCCAGACATAGGTCTTCCATTTCATCCTCAAAGCCGCCCTGCCATCTAACACATCACTGGGGGTCAGTTAGCAGCACTGCTGGGAGGATCAGGTGGCACAAAGGAAAAAGGCTGGGCAGGACCCTGTTTATGATCCATGATTTCTCAGCAATACACTGAGCATAGAACCCCAAGATCCAATCTTCTTCCCAAAACTCTACCTCTGAACACAAGGTTTTGGGGGACACTAGACCTGATCAGTGATGGCTCTCAGCCTCTTGCTGGCCCCATCACTGCAAAACCCCACCCTTGGGACTGAGCATCGTTGGTGGCTCACGGTGGGGACAGGTCCTCCAGGGCAGGGGGCTGTGAACATCCAGGGGCCATGAGGGGTCGCACTGCAGCAAAATGCTGCAAACTCCCAGTGCCCGGGTGGAAACGCTGGTCAGCATCGGCCGTATAGGTCTCAGGAACCTTGCGCCTTTGTCAGTCAGAAACAGCATTAGTAACAGTGAGACTCCATGGGGCTGGTGTAGAGATGCAGAGACAGCTTCCCTTATTTGGAGGGAATGCCACCATCCTCAGTGCCTGCCCAGTGCTGGGACAGCCCCACCTCTACTCACACCCTAGACTGTCCACGTGGGAAATCAGAGATTCTTCCTCTGTCAACTAAAAGGCAGATACCCCCTGCAGATCCAAGCTCTGCAAAGGGTGGCAGGTCCCACAGCCCTCCATGAGGATGCTCTCAGAGGATGCTGGTCCCTTTGGGGTCTGCTTCTGTGCCAGGACATTTTTAAATCTGCTTGCCAGTGGGTTCACACTGATCACCCCCACCTACAGCCCCTCTCTCTGCACCCTCCTGAACCAACAGTGACTCTGTCTCTGAGTGGAGAGCGTGCACAGGGATGTGGAGCAGTCACACCCAATCAGGACATGGGGTCTATGACAACCCCTAGGACTGCACAGGGGGACAGCAGAGGATGTGAGGCCAAGTGATGCACACAGTGGCTGTGATTTGCTGGGCCAAGAGGCCATGCAGTGGCGGTAGGGTGGGCGCAGGGAGGGGACCTGACAGACGAGGCCATCACAGGTCTCCCTTCCTGGAACAAGAACCTTCTCCAACCCATACATTCCGACTCTAGGTATTTTCTTTTCCTTTGCTCTTAACTTTTACTTGGACCAATTCCTTAGAAGACAGCTGAGTGCTTCTGGTCCAGAATCAGATGAAACTTCTCATTTCTCTCTGTTTCCACCAAGAGAAAGGGCAAAAATCGCTGCAGAACTATTGACTTGCTTTGTTGTTGGCACAAATTATTTTTATCTTCCTCTATGTTTGCAGCCACAGGGGTATTAAACATTTTTTTAAAGGAAAAGAAAAAACTATATTTCCGATCTCTCTGGAGTCTCCACGTAGTCTTATTTCACGTTTGCCTGGTGAGGAAATGCTCTGCGGTCTTTCAGGAAAGAAATGAAGATTGATATATCTTAAAACTTCCTTCTGACCGCACCAGTTCCGGCCCCCGGCTTCAATAAGCTACAACATTTAGAAGCTTTAGAGATGGTCAGCCAGAGCCAATGGAGGGCTCTGAATTCGATCGAAAGATGGGCCCATTAGGGCTTTGGAGAACTCTAGAGCCTGCTTAGGCTCTACAGGTGGAGCAGGGCTGACAGAACAATTTCTCTGCAAACCCAAAGGCCGGAGTCCTCTCACTCCCTGGCTATGTGTCCAGGGCAGCCCCACCACCTGCATGTGATGTGCTTACAACTAATTTATGCCTCAGCTACCCCCAGTTCTGAGGATGCTCAGTCAAGTGTGATTACGCAGTGCAGTGGAGGAGGCCAGGACAGAAGTGCTCAGGATGGAGGAAGCAGAGCCTTGAATGCCTTATCACAGACACCACAGCTCACTGCAGTTCATGCCGATGGCTTGATAACAAGTCTTAGTTACAAGTATATGCTCGTAGAGGGACAATCAATCACTCTTCATTCATTCCTCTGACACTTATGGTACCTTGAACACGCAGTTTCCTGAATAGCTGTGGGTCCAAAAAGAGAGGCTGGCTGCCAGAAGCGCCTGCCTCCTGAAGTCTTCAGATTGGTGCTTTCAGTGACTGAAGGATGGAAAGGCCGCATGGGTGGGGACAGGAGAGGTTTCCAAACCACATGGAATCCTGGGTACAAGGATGCTACCTGCTCTGCCTGGTGACTCAAGGGCACACATGGGAAGGGTTCTCATGATAGGACAAGAGAGACTCCATTTTCTTTTTGTAACTTCATTTTAGAAGTCACTTAAACTTTAATGCAATTCTCCATTCCCTTCCCTACAGCTATCATAAGGAGAACAGAGCTACAGAATGACAAACAAATAGTTAAAACAAATTACGGTAAGCTAAAATTTAATGATATTAACAAACCCCTGGGAAATGTAAACCTTATGACCATGATGTGGCATTTTTGTAAAATTTCTAAATGAGGTAATGTGGTTACCCTGCGTAGTGGATTGATAACTGGTAGTCAACTTATAACCCCCAGCCGAACTGAGTAAGCATGGTGCTGGGTGTGGGAGGCCCACCTGGGGATTGTTGTCAGCAGGATAGGAGCCAGAGCTGGAGAAGAAGAGAGGCTGTTGGGAGCAGAGAGATGCTGTTGAGAACTGAAAGGCTGTTGGAGTTGGTAGAAGCTGTAAGGAGCTGTTGGTTGTTTTGGAGGAGCTCATCATGCTGGCTTTCCTGATGAACTTGGCTGTTTTCATCCACTGAGGAGCTCGGGACCTTGTTGGTACTAAGAATAGCTTTGGTTCACTTTGGGGGGTCTCTGGTCCTCACTTTGAGCATCGCTTCCAGGTTCTGAAGGTGAAGACAGTGCACTGGCAGTCTCCTGGAGAAGCTTGCTGCTTTGGCTTCCCTGATGGGAACTCGGCCATCTTGATCACTGGAGGAGCTCAGGACCTCCCTGGTGCTGAGGATGGCTGTGGTACTTTTTTGGGGAGCTCTTGTTCTTCAGGGCATCATTTCCTGGCTCCAGTGCAGATCCCTCAGCCTCCTAGTACAGGTCCTTAATCCTGCTGGCACAGACTTCCTAGATTCCACCACTGACCTTTCGGCCTTCCCAGCAGATCCATGAAACAAGCCTACATGAGGTATTGTGCTTCCACTTGGATTCATGGGAAGCACCATTATGAGCTCTAGGTTTTAAGTTGGACTCATGTAGGACATTATCATGGGATCCAAGCCCTCAGCTGGATTCTCGGTCTGTGTTGTGTGGACAGGTTTCCTGCACTCTCTTGTATATTATTTTTTGAGTTACTACTATAAATAATCTTAAAAATATATATCCTGTATTATAGTTTTTCACCTTGCAAAATAAGCCCCAAACCATAACACTATGGTTACTTGTAAATGTATAAAAACCCAGCACAAAGTTCTCTGGCCACCAACATCTTGGTTTCTGACTCTTGGTCAGTGGTGTTGGTCACGCACTTCAATAAAGCTTTGTTTGTTCCCACATTTTCAACTCCTTGTGAGGTACCTATCTCATTGAATGTGCTATAATACTCATAATATCGCCAGCACAGTGAGGTTTGTGACCTTATTCATGCCTTCATGGGCAAACAGACCTGATCTTAATGAGACATCATGTTGAACCTTTAGTGATGCACCCAGTTGGGTTGAATTGAACGAATCCTGAGCATCTGTTGAATGCAAACTGACCTCTAGGCTTCCAGGGAGGATGAAGTGAGGATGAGAGACTGCTCCTCATTCTCTGGCAATGCTAGTCCCCAGGATGAGTTAGTATCCACATGCACGGTGTGCACACATGTGCGCATGCACACACACACACACACACACACACACACACACACACATTCAACACTCACAGCTGGAGATGAGGTGTCCTTGTGAGAGGCTGGGAGGACTTGAGGAGAGGAGAGGAGGTGGTGTCTGAGGGCTTCCTGAAGGAGCTGAGGTTGTGATGAACCCGAAGCAGGAGGAGGAGGCTTGTGGGCGTCAGGAGGTCCTTGGAGTACAGAGAACAGGAGCAAAGGGGGAGTGATGCCAGGTGGGATGCCTGTGATGTGTATGAAGTTGAGTGTATGGGGGGCTGGAAGGCTGAGGGAGGCCTGAAGGGTGACACCATGAGAACTCTGTGCAGATTTCACAGACTGTAAATCCCATTAATGATTCTTCATCTGGAAGTTTCCATACTTGAATACCATCACCTCTGTAAATGTGCCTTTTGCATAATTTCTAAGTCACAGGGATGTTCTTGTCTGTGCGTCTTCAGCAGCAGGGCCCACTGTCCTGTTTCCTGTTCAGAGGACACGTTCTCAGACTGTAAGCCACATGACAAATGCCACATCCCCAGAAAACAAGGAGATGAGCCTGAAGAGGGCCTGATGGTGTCTTAGTTACTTTCTTGTTGCTAGGACAAAATCCACAACAGCAGGAACTAACAGGAGCAAGGTTCAGTTCAGCTCACGCTTTCAGAGGCCTCAGGCCATGCAGGCAGGCTGGCTGCAGGGAGACATGGCATAGCAGCACCTCACAAAGGAGAGGTGCTCACATCACAGTGGCCAGGGAGCAAAAGAAAAAGGAGGAGCTGGGGGTAAGAAATGCTCATTCAGGTCACACTCCCAGTGAGCCACCTCCAACCAGGATCCATTTCCTGAAAACAAATCCAGCTGCTCAACTTAATAGTGTATGAACTTGGTAGTGTATCTGCTGATTCATAATATCCCATGATCCTCTTGTGAGGCTTCTGAGGAACATTCTGGACCTCAACAGTAACCTTCTGCTTGCACACCCTAAAAGATGTACGTCTATCTCTTATGAAAAATGCATTTAGTTCACCTCTGAGTCTCTAAAATCTAAATCGTCTCAGCATCACTGAACAGTGCAGTCAGAAGTCTCCTCTGAGGCTCAAGGTAAGCTCTTAGCTGTAAGTTTCTGCAAAAATCAAAAACAAAGTTAAACACTACAAGTATACAGTGACACAGGGCACACATTTCCATTCAAAAAGGAAGCATAGAATGATAGAAATGGACCCACACAAGACTGAAACCAGGCAGATCAAACATAATATTCTGTAGTTCTATGCCTGGCACCCTGGGAAGTTGTGGCAAGGTGTGAACTCCAGAGGGCTTGGGTAACTCTGCCCTTACAGCATTGCAGGTTGTGGCCCTTATAGCACCTTTCGTGGGGTGGCTTTACTCACTATCTGCAGCTTTTCTCAGCAGAGATTCCATTTTTTTGTCATCTCCAACTTCCTGGAGTCTCCACAGCACATTCAGCCTCACTCTCACAGCTTTGTGCACTGCCCTATCAGGAGCACACCATGGGAGTGCCAAGGCCTTCTTCTAAAATCTGGACAGAAGCCTCCCAGAACCCACAACTCTTGCATTCTACATGCTTCTAAAACCAGCATCATATGGATGATGCCAAGGTTGGCCACTAGCTGAAGCAGTAGCCAGGTCCCCATACATTGTGGATGTAGTGGCCTCTAAGTGCCTATATGACCGAACTCTGTTTCCAACTAGGAAAGATAATTTATTTTCCTAGTTGGGACTGAATGAGCTGGGTGACCTGGAGTTCACTTTTCAAAGTAAAATATTTCACTTTTTCACCTTTAATCCTGCAAAGGGTAGGGCCTTGCTGACTGCTGAGATGCCCTCTAGGCATCTCTTCTATTATCCTGGTGTATAAGATCTGACTTTTAATGCTAATCTTTTCAGCATCCAGGATCTCCTTGGCCTCACCTTTACAAGCACTTCCTTTTCACGACGAACAAAATTTTCCGAAGTATTCAACTCTGCTTTTGGGTCCTGATTATCATAGTAGATATGGTTAAAAGAAGCCAGAAGTACTCATACTGCACCCTGAATTTTAGGCTGTCTTGAAATTTCCTCCATCAGATTAATTAGTTGTCACCCTCAGTTACAGTCTCAGGGAAAAAATGTAGTCAAATTTTCTGCCAGAGTATAATGTACATGATCTCTAGTCCACCTGCCAAAGAAGTCTTTGTTCTCAACTAAAACCTCCCAAGCTTTGCCTTATCATCTGCATTTCTGTCAGCATTTTTGTCTTCTGAGCTCTGACAAGTACTACAAATCAACCACTGTTCACGGCATCCTCAGTCTACTCTTGCACACTTCAAACATTTCAAAACTCATCCCTCAAGCCAGTGTCTAAACTGCATGGTCAGGTATAGTGAGGACAGTGACCCTGCTCTTGGTACCAAAGTCTACCTTAGTTACTTTATTGCTAGTGAAATAATATACTCAACACCCACAACTTAAAAGAGAGGTTTATTTTGGCTAACAGTTGCAGAAGTCTCAAGTTCACTGTGGTGATTGCACACTCATCCCTCAGGTGAATCTTCTGCATCACATGAGAGCTCTGACCCAGCTTCAGGCAATAGGTGCATTCACTGGCTTCCTGGTATTGTCATGGGGTTCTATTTGAAAACAATAGGGATGAGAGCACCATCAAAGACCCTCTCCTTACCCTGCCTCTTCTGAGCTTCCAGCTCTGAGCTTTCCAAGAATATTGGGTGACATCTCCAACTTCAGTCTAAATCAATTCACTTAATGCCCTTAATCACAGACAGAACATATATCAGTCAAAGTCAATAGACTCAAGAAATATGATTATTTTTCTGATTGTAAGTCAACCAGAGTCTGATGAAAGACCAGACAAAGAGGTGCCCATGTCCCCAGCAGGGCAGAAAGCCAAAGCCAGAGGCAGAGGCCCTGGTCCCTAGCTGAGTTCTTCACAGGCATGTTAGTCTCTAAAGCCTGTGATTTTCCCTCTGCTTCTGCAACTGTCAGACAACTATGTCCTTGGGGTGTCCCCAGTGATCTTCCTTGCATGTTGAAAAGGAATGGCAGCCTCAGCAAGGGCCACCCATGGTGCACTGTGCAGGATCTGCTGGGCAGTGGGCCTTGCTGGCATCTATACCAATCCATTCCCTTTTTCCATGTGTCTGTAAACCATCCAGGAAACCTCAGAAGGAAAGGCTTGGGGAAACCTGCATACCTTCACTTGAGAATTTAACAAGAGATGATTCTTTATTCACTCTCCTGGAAAGCACCATTTTTGCTAGCATCTTGGAGTTCAAAAGCATGAGCCCAAGAGAGGGAGACCAGATTGGTGGCGCCATGAAACTTTTCTGGGTAAGGCCTGTGTGGTGCTCTGCCCAGTGAAATGTTCCAAGGGAAAGAGCCCAGCCTCAGGGCCCCATTAGAGCAGCCACGCCCACGAGACTTTCTGCAGAGAGGGAGCCCAGCTTGGTAGTGCCACAGGAGCAGCTTTTCAGGCAGACTTCTTGAAGGTTAAGGCCCGTGCTGGTGGTCTGCTCAGTGAGACAACATTCCCCCACTATCGCAGGTGTGCTCTGAGCCTGGCACCTCAGCAATTGTCAGAGGTTCCTGGGCCCGGGGATTCACTGTCTGCTACCATCTTGGGATAAGTTTGATATCCAGGTAAACTACGGTCTCTACAGTCCTCTGTGAGCTGCCTGGGTAGTTTGTAGCTCAACACTTTTCATCTGACATTCAAAATGACAAGACAGAGGAGCAAAATGCAGTCGCAGAACACAACCCCACCCAGAACAAGTCCAGGAAACAATGATATAGGAGAACTAGGAAGCCACATACCTGCAATTTCTGAAATGATTGCATCTGAAGTAAAGAAACAACTCCATCAGGCCATAGAAGAGATTAAAGCAGAAGTAATCTCTCTGCTTCAGGCAAAAAATGAAGTGAAAATAATAATGGAATAAATGCTCCACAAATATAGAGAAGAAACAGATAAAAGAATAGAAGAACATAGGAAACAAATGCAATCGTTACATGAGCAATTTAGGAATGAATTACAACGCATGAAACAGACTCAGAGAAATGGCCAGGAAATGAAAACTTCCACTGAAAGCTTGCAAAACTGTTTGAATGAAGCTGAAGATAGAATTTATGATCTTGAAGACAGGAAGGCAGCTAGCAAAAGTGAAAGGAAGGATCTCTTAATGTCATCAAGGATGCAGGAAAAATCAATCCAAAAGCTGCAAAATGAGGCAAGAAGAAATAATATCTAAGTAATAGGAGTCAATGAAACAGCAGGAGGCAACACAAATGATATAAAAAGAATATTTGCAGAAAGAATAGCAGAAAATTTCCCAAGCATGGTAAAAGATACGAGGCATATAGAATCCCAACTAGCCATAATCCAAACAAAACCACACCCAGACATATAATAGTCAAGATCCCAGACAGCCAGCAAAAGAACACAACATTAAGAGCTGCTAGAGAAAACAAACAGATCACGTATAAAGGAAAGCCCATCAGAATCACAGCAGACTTCTCAACAGAAACCATGAAATCAAGAAGAGCTTGCAGCGAGGCATTACAGATTCTGAGACAAAACAGCTCCCAATCCAGACTGATGTATCCTGCAAAATGATCCTTCAAATTCAATGGAGAAATAAAATATTTCTACGACAAAGAACAACTGAAGAACTTCTGGAGTGTCAAACCAACATTACAAAAAGTACTAAAAGATACTCTAGACAGAGAAAAAAGAGACCGCAATCTTAAGAACAACAATAGAAAGGAACCCTCAAGCAGAACAAGCAAGTAAACAGATAGCAAAAGTAAGAAAGGAACAACAAGTAAATAGCATGACAAGAATATGCCAACATATAACAGTTATAACCATTAATGTAAATGGCCTCAATTCACCAGTCAAAAGAAACAGACTGGCAGAGTGGATTAGGAAACAAAATCCAACCGTCTTCTGTATACAGGAAACACATTTTACTCAAAAGTAAATCCACAGACTGAAAGTTAAAGGATGGAAAACTACTCTCTATGCAACAGGTTTCCAGAAAAAAGCAAGGGTACCTATTATGTTTGCAGATAATGTAAACTTCAATCCAAAAACAATCAAAAGAGATCAAGAAGGACACTACATACTAGTTAGGGAAAAGCTGCAAGAGGAAGAGATAACAACCCTAAAAATTTATGCACCAAATACTGCAGCACCAAGCCTTATAAATCAAATCTTAACAGACATGAAGAACCAAATAATTAATAACACTATTGTAATAGGGGACTTAAACACCCCTTTGAAGCAAAGAGACAGGTCAACTGGACAAATCTCTGCAAACAAATAACAGACCTGTACCAAAGGTGCGAATAAATGGACTTAGTAGATGTATACAGAGTGTTCCAACCCACAACACCAGAATACACATTTTTCTCAGCTACACATGGGTCTTTCTCTAAAATAGACCACATTCTAGCCCATAGAGCATACCTACCTAAATGCAAAAGAATTGAAATTATCCCATGCATATTATCTGACCACAGTGCAATGAAATTGGAAATTAATGACAAAGGGAACTCCATAAACACTTGGAAATTAGACAACAACCTCCTGACCAACCAATGGATCACACAAGAAATTAAAGAAGAAATTTAAAAATATCTACAAACAAACGAAAATGCAAATACAACCTACCAGAATCTGTGGGATGCAATGAAAGCAGTCTTCAGAGGAAAATTTATAGCCATGAACTCACATATAAGAAAACAGAATGATAGCAAATAGCATAATGCTACACCTCAAACTTTTAGAAAAAGAAGAAAAAGCCAAACCAAAAGCCCAAAGAAGGGAGGAGATTATAAAACTCAGGGGAGAAATTAATGCAATTGAGGTGAAGAAAACACTACAAAAATAAATGAATCTAAGAGTTGGTTCTTTGAAAGAATAAATAAAACTAATAAACCCCTAGCAGAACTTATCAAAAGAAAGAACTCAAATTCATGCAATAAGGAATAAAAAGAATGAAATCATTATAGATCCCACAGAAATTCAAAAGATCATTAATACATACTTTGAAAATCTTTACTCCCATAGAAGAGAAAACTCAGAAGAAATGGACAGATTCCTAGAAACATACGAATTACAAAAATTGAAACAGGAAAATACAAAAATCCTGAACAACCCAATATCAATTAATGAGATTGAGAATTTCTTTAAAAACTTACTGACAAAGAAAAGCCCAGGCCCTGATGGACTCACAGCAGAATTCTATAAAACATTCAGAGAAGATTTCATGCCAACACTCCTCAAACTTCAATGAAATTGAAAAGGAAGCTGTTCTCCATAACTCATTTCTGGAGGCAGGTATACTGATACCAAAACCAGAGAAGGACCCAACCAAAAAAGAGAACTATAGGCCGATCTCCCTAATGAACATACATGCAAAGATACTCAATCAAATACTAGCAAATAGAATGCAGCAAATGATAAGGAAAATTATATATCATGAACAGGTTGGATTCATTCCAGGAATGCAGGGATGGTTCAATATTCACAAATCAATCAATGTAAAACATCATATCAATAGAGCCAAAGACAAAAACCACATGATCATCTCAATAGATGTGGAAAAAGCTTTCGATAAAGTACAACATCCATTCATGTTAAAAACTTTAGAAAAAACAGGAATAGATGGCATTTACCTCAATCTGATCAAAGCCATCTATGACAAATCAACGGCCAACATCATACTAAATGGAGAAAAACTGAAAGCTTTCACTTTAAATTCAGGAACAAGACGAGGATGTCCACTGTCACTGCCACTATTCAACATAGTTCTGGAATCATTAGCCAGAGCAATTAGGCAAGAGAGAAACAAAAGGATTAAGGAAAGGAAAAGAAGAAGTAAAACTATCACTATTTGCAGATGACATGTTACTTTACATTGAAGACCCCAAAAACTCCACAAGAAGTCTCCTTGAATTAATTGACAAATTCAGCACAGTAGCTGGTTACAAAGTCAACACACAAAAATCAATAGCATTCCTATACACAAACAACAAACAGACTGAGAGAGAAATTAAGGAAACCATACTTTTCACAATAGCTTCCAAGAAATTGAAATATCTAGGAATCAACCTAACAAAAGGTGTAAAAGATTTATCCAATGTAAACTACAGTACTCTGAAAAAAGAGATCGATGAGGATTTCAATAAATGGAAAAACATTCAAACATTCCCTGCTCATGGTTAGGAAGAACCAGCATTGTGAAAATGGCCATACTATCAAAATTGTTGTACAGATTCAATGCAATTCCTATTAAAATATCATTAGCATATAACACAGAGCTAGAAAAAACATGCCTTAAATTTATCTGGAACCAGAAGAGACCCAGAATAGCCAAAGCAATCCTGGGCAACAAGGACAAGTCAGGTGGGATCACAATCCCTGACCTGAAATTATACTGCAAAGATACTGTAACATAATCAACCAGGTACTAGCTCAAAAACAGACCTGAGGATCAATGGAACAGACTGGAAGATGGAGCCACAACCACAAACACACTCAGCCACCTGATATTTGACAAAGGGACCAAACAAGCTCACTGGAAAAAAGATGGCCTCTTTAATAAACGGTGCTGGAAAACTTGGCTTGCTTCTTGCCAAAGACTGAAAATAGACCCAAGTCTATCACCATGCACAAAACTCAAGTCAAAATTGATCACAAATCTCAATATTAACACACAAACTCTAAATCTATTGGAAGAGAAAGTAGGTAAAAATCTTGGAAGACATAGGAATAGGCAGAGAGTTCATGAACAAAAGTCGAACTGCAAGGGAAACACTTCAAAGAATCAATAATTAGGACCTCATGTTACTGAAAAGTTTTTGCATATCTAAAGAAATCACCAGCAAAGTAAAAACCCTCACAGACTGGGAAAAAATCCTAGCTGGCTGTCCCTCAGACAAAGGTCTTCTATCTAGAACATACAAAGAATTAAGAAACATGAACCTCTCCAAATTCAAAGAACCAATCCACAAATGGGCATCTGAGATGAATACACACTTCTCAGATAAAGAAATATAAATGGCAAATAAATGTATGAGAAAATGTTCTACATCTTTAGTCATTTGAGAAATGCAAATAAAAACAACATTGAGATTTCATCTCCCCCCAGTAAGATTGGCCAGCATTCAGAAATCATCCAATAACAAATGCTTTTGAGGCTGTGGAGAAATAGAGACTCTTCTCCACTGTTGGTGGGAATCCAGACTGGTGAAACCACTGTGAAGAGTGGTTTGGAGATTCCTCAGCAAACTAGATGTAGAGGTCCCACTGAACTCAGCTATTCCCTTTCTGGGTATTTTCCCAGAAGATCTGAAAACATCATATCACCGCCATATATGTGCACCCATGTTTATAGCAGCACATTTTGTAATAGCTAAATTGTGGAAGCAACCCAAATGTCCATCCACAGAGGACTGGATAAAAAAACTGTGGCATTTTTATATGATGGACTATAAAGAAAGACAAATTGGAGGGTCTTATAAGCAAATGGTCATAATTAGACCCCATAATCATAAGTGAAATAAATCAGAGGTACATATGCAAGCAACGTATTGTATCGCTAGTGTAAGAACTTGAAAGTGGGAATGTAAATTAGGAGGTATGAAGGAAATATGCTCAAAAGTAAAGAGTAAATGGGATGAGGGGAAGGAGAAAAGGAAGAAAGGGACAAATATGTATGTATATATGTATATGAAAGATGGCTAACATGGTTCCACTATTGACTTATGTCACTTTATGGTAAGGAACAGCTAACGATTGGTTGTTTGATGAAGATTGTATGTCTATGTGTTTTCCTGAGCATACACTTTGAAGTTATCAATGTGTAATACAGCAACCATTGTTAATTCCTTGTCACTTTGTCTATAACTCAATTTTGATTGTACTGTTCTTGTGCTACTTTGTGTCTCTTTGTTAATGTTTTCTTTTCTTTTTTTTCCCTTTTTTACTTTTAAAAATAAAAAGCATGAGCCCAGTTCTCCATGCTATTCTGGAGGGAGAGGCCTCATGGTTTGTACTCTGAATGCTTACAAATTCTTTATTGCCAAGTTTAGGAGACAATCACCCCACCCCATGTCAGTAAGTTTATTTGCAGAAATGTGGACTGTCCTTTTTCACCCCCACCATCCCTCAGAATGGGTTCACAGCTTCCTTGTTCAGGATGAATATTTAAGTTGTGGTCTTGTAATTTTAGTCAGTGATATTTGCATTTTAAAGTGAGAAAATCTCTGCTCCAATTGACTAAAGGTGTACCTGAATTTCAAAGTCACTTAGAAATTTAGAAAGGTAAGATTTTCTAGTTTGTGTGAAAAGATAATTTATTACTTGTTTCTGTGTGTTCTCCTTCCGTTTTTGCAAAGTATACAGAAAGATGATCCTGATCCTTTATGTAAATAGGTTGGGGAAAATGGAATTATATTTCAGCTGAGAACCTGCATTGCAGAGAAAGAGGGAGAAATGGAGAAATGTAGTTAGTATTTTAATGGAAAGTCATTTCTGGAAATGACAGGAACTACTAGTAATAAGCTTTCTGATAAAGTTTTGGTTGACATTTGAAGTTCATGGTATATGGAGAAACTTTAAATTGTATTGCTTTCCTTCTCTGCTACCATTTTTATAGCAGGAATGCACTATTTGTTCAGATTTATTCTCACTCCATGTTTGCTATTTTCAAACCATATCTGTTTACATTTCCATTCTTTTTATAGCCTACATTTTAAAGCTGTGAGGTATGTGCTGCTTTTATGGGGTTTAAAGATCTGTACTGATCCATGATGCCTGGAAAGATTAAACAATAATGTTTTGGAATATTTTATGGAAATTATGATTACTACTTTTGGTTACATCACCAAACTTTGATCTTTATAAAGCAACTTTTTCTGTGATCCACGTGCATGTCTCCCCAGGAGCTGGGTGCCCACCAAGTGATGAGGAAATAGCACCTACTGCAAGGACACCGTATTCCCCTGGGTGACATTCAACAGACCCCACACTTAGAATTCTGTGAGGGAGGATTGTGGAGGTGGGGGAGACCCAGGAAACAGTGTGGGCTGGGGCTTGTGATCTGGGAGCTGGAGACCCCTCAGTCTTCCATTTCTCTCATTTTCTCTTCACACTGATCCCAGGGTATTGTTATTTTAATTGAAATATTTTAGACTATGAAATATATCTGCATGTTTCAAAATGTAAAAGATGCAAGGAAGTTTCTATTGTTCTCAGCCATTCTGTGACCTTCCTGGAGGTGGCCAAGATCATCAGTTCCTTGTGGTCCTTTTAAAGATCAGGCATGTGCAGGTGAGTGCATGCTCCCCCGTTTCCTTTGAATATGAATGGTTGCCCACTCTGTCAACCAGATCTTCAACAAAAGTGCCAGAAAGATCATGCCACAACAGTTTAAGTAGCTTCCTCCATCTTTTTCTCCTCGTCACACAGAATTTCATCATACCATAGCCCAGCACAGGTTTAAGACTGTTTTGGTCAGCAGTTGTGTTATTGATAATCCCTCATGTTATCTTAATGATGTGCCCAAAAGTGTTCAAGTGTGAACAGTGTGCAAATCCACCCACGTGCCACAAGCGCTCCATTGCTCTTGTCTTCCCCAAAAGTTAATTTTCTGCTTTAACCCCACTGGGCCAGGGTCTTGGGTGCGTGGGGAGGTGTTTGGAGTGAGACTAACGTGTGGTGGGCAGGGGAGGGGAGGCCGCCTGGTGGGGATCTGGTCAGCTGGACCTGGACGGACCAAAGCGCAGCAGCAGAGACCTGTCCAGGACCCTCACTCCCCAGCTGCAGCAGTGACGCTCCTCCCCTCCCTGGTGCCCACTTTCCCTGCTTCCAGGAGTCAGGAACACAAAGCAGGGCCCTTAGGCTGTGACCAGGGTAAGAAGTGAATACAGCAGAGGCCCGCTCAGTACCCTGACAGCTAGGGGTCTGGGGGCTCTTCCTGTGCAGGAAAAGCAACCACGCTTTTCTGGGAACCTGGATCTTTGCATGAGGGAAGGCGCAGCCCCGACACTGTCAATTGGCCTAGAACCAGTTGCATCAGTCTGCTGTCCAGCTGTAGGCCTGGAAGGTAGGGCCAAGGTGCAGACCTCAGCCCCTTCCACAGGAGCAACAGAAACTACCAGTTTGATGACTTCAGTGAAGATCAGACATCGGAAAATGACTTGCCAAGTTAGAAGAAGGGTAGAAAGATTTGAAAAAAAGATTTTGTTTTTGTTTGCTAACTCCACATCTGGTGACAAAGAAGGCCTTGACCATCTTCCCCACACAAATATGAATGTGCCAGTCTTTTCTAAAGCCATAGATCAAGTTAAGTTCATGAGAAAGTTTCTGATTACAGGAAGTGACATTTGTAAGACTAAAGGCCACCATGTCGCACCCACTGATACTGTTTCACTTGGAGGGCTGACATTCGAGACACTGCCATCCACACGTATCAGAACTGGACGTTAGGCAGCAGGAGGCAGACGGCCGGGGCTTGGCTCCCTGATGGGCAGGAGCTTGGGGTGGGCAAAGGAGGCAGGGCAACAGGAGCAGGGGTGGCGGATGAGGGGGGCGGCGGCGGCAGGCACTCCCACTTCAGTGCGCACGCAGACAGCTGCACACAGAGACACACGTGACCAGTGGGTGGGGCGGGCTGCTGTGCGCAAAGCCTCTGAGCTGGGGCAGTCTAGAGCAAAGCTCGTGCTGGGGTGATGAGCACACTGAAGTGCTCAGACTCCCTCCTTGGAGGTGAGGCAAGAAATGTCCAGGCTGAGCTGAAGCACTCCTGGTGTCAGAGCCGGTTCTCCCCTAACAAGCACTCTAGCAACGAGCAGGTGTCAAAGGGACACAGCCCTCACCGGGAGGTTCCCAGTTTGGTGAAACAGGTGAAGGAGCACTGGGTTATAAGCCAAAGTATCACACAATGTTCCTAGTTCATAGTGATAAAAAGTGAAATAACTCAGACACACAAGTTTAAGTATCACCGTGGTCTCTCCTACGAGAATCCCAAAGTATAAATAAATCAAAGAGCAAAATAAAAGACAGATCACAAGACACAGGGAGACAGGCTTTCGGAAATGGGAGGGGGGCCCGGAGAGGGGGGAGACAGGGAACGGCGCTCTGAGCCTGAGCCGGCTCCCTGCGGTAAAGGTAAACATCATGCACTGCAGAGATGAAGCAATAAAAATAAAAAGTTTGAGAATGAATAAACAAGCAAGAGAGAAACGACTTCTGTCCTCTGAGGAAGGCTGCAGGTCACACATGCAGACCCTGCCCCTGCTTGGCCGTGTGGTGATCAGGAGAGGGGCTCCCTCGGGGAGACCTCCCCACGAAGAGCAGGGGCTCTGGAGGAGAAGACCATGGCAGCAGTGCGGTGACGTCGTGCCTCCCTGCGCTGCGCTGACAGTGGGCTCCTCTCTCACGGTGCTGTACAATAACACTGACCCAGACGAGCTCCAGCAAGGGGCACCGCTCCTCGCACCTGCCCACTACTCCTCAGGATGGTCAAGGTCATTCACAAAGGGAGAGGAAGTAAGAGAAATTGTCACAGCCCAGAAGCCGAGGGGATAGGAGGAGGACGTGTGATGAGGATACGCAGTGGGATCCAAGACAGATGATGACACTAAGCAAAATCGAGGGAAATCGGGACAACGACTGTGCCTTAGGGAAGCACTGTGCACAGGAGTCAGTCAGCTGCTGTAGCCACTTCCTGTCTAAGTGATGTGTACCTAACAGGAGGGATATACTGCAACGCTCCGTTCCACAGCTGCAAACTTTCCGTTAGGCTAAAACTTTAAGGGAAAAACAAAGTTCACCTAAAGAAGTACCTGCCGTGCGCTGTACAGCTCCCTTGGAACCTTCCTGTGCCCTGTGAAGGAGCAACAGCGAGGACGAGGGAGGAGTAGACAAGAGACAAAAGCTGGGATGAGGTGGAGGTCTTCTCTCGCCTGAACGGAGAAGGGGAGGGACTGCCCCAGAACTGTGGAGCGTTTACTTACACATTCAGGAGGGTGAGGTCCATTTCAACCTCTCTGCCTAGCAACCAACTTGCCCCCTGGAACAGCTTGTTTACCTGGCTCACGGAGCTGGGAGCGCTCGTGTTCTGGGGCTGGCTTCTTCCTGCATGTATAATTACTTTCCGGCTTCAGCCACTCCCAACAATGCATATTCATAATGACCAAAACACCAGAAGAAAACTCAGTACATGTCACTGACATTGAATTTACAGAAAGAAAATATAGCTTTTCCACATAAGTATATTCTCATTAAACCACAGTGGATATCAGTTTTCACCTTTCTGGTTGACAAAATTTGGTTTGATTTCTGACCATAACAGTTTCAAAATCTACCTGCAAATTCATTGCTGCTCCTCCCTGCATTCCCATATCCCAGACTGTGGGCTCTCTTTTAGTCAAAAATGAAATGGTAAAGTGATGATCTGTGATCTCTGATCTAAGTCATGAAGGGCACTGCTGCTTCCCACTCGATGCAGTCTCTCCTGGATCCCTTGCTATGGCAGATGAACTAATAATCAACTTGCAAAGCCCAACTGAGTCCGTGTGGTGCAGGGAGTGGAAGGTCCACCTGAGAATTGTTGCCAACAAAATAAAAAGAACTAGAGAAGAAGAGGTGCTGTTAGGGAGATGTTGGTTCTCCTGGGGCTGCTGGTTCTGGAGAAGCTCTCATGCTGCTTTTCCTGGTATGAATTCAGCCATTCTCATCATCAGAGAGGCTCAGGTCCTCACTGTTGCAAAGGTTGCTGCAATTCTTTTGGGAGGAACTCTAGTCCTTACCTTGAGCACTGCTTCCTGGCACCAGTGCAGATCTCTCACCCCGCCGGCACACATCCTCCTTCCTGCCAGTGCAGACTTTCTAGCTTCCATTACTCTCTTTTGGGCCTTCCCAGTGCAGATCCTTGACACATACTTGCATAAGATGTTGTCATGGGCTCTGGGCCTCCAGCTGGACTACTGGAAGACATTGCCGTGGGATCCAGGCCTTTAACTGGATTCTTTGGGTCTCTAGTTTGTGAATCTCCTGCATTCTTTTGCATTTGACTCTTTGGGTGAATATTATAAAATAATCACGTGAATTATGTGTTCTGTATTAATTCCTTTTCCTAGCAAACCCTGACTACAACAAAATGGGTACCAGGAGTGGAGTCATTGCCATGATTTTGCCTGGCCATCTGGCTTAAGAGCCTGGGGAATTAATTTGGAAAGATTTTGAGAGACTAGCTGGGAAGGCAGCCCCCATATGTTATAAACTATATGGAAGACTCAGGTCAGAGCCTGGAAAATCAGAGTACTGATGGAAATGCTGCCAGTTAAGATGAAGCTCAGGAGGCTTCTATTGCAAAGAACTGCAGTGGCTGCTGGATCCCAGGTACATTGTGTTTTGGCAGGAAGTTGGTCTGCATTTTGCTTGTATTTAGAGATATTGCCTGGGTGACAGAAGAATTTCAATACAATCTATGGTTGGGATGGTGGCATAGTTACTGTTGAGAGTATTTGGCCAGATCTATGTTTAAGAGTGAAGAGCCAGCAAGGTTATTAGAAGCATTTGGTCAGCGAGAAGACACCTGCGAAATTGTGGATTGCAAGGATGAAACAGGGGAGTGTCTGTATTAAATTGTTTCTCTCGCAAGCTCTCACTACAAGAAAATTTTGCCATGTTCATCACCATCAAGAAACGGCTAGATTGATAGAAAGGTGGAAAGGCCTTTTGAAGACACAGCTACAGTGCCAGCGAGGTGTCAGCAGCTTGCAGGCCTGGGTTAAGGTACTTCAAAAGGCTCTCTCTACGTTGAATCAGGGTCCACTCTACCGCACTGTGTCTCTCATAGCCAGGATCCAAGGGTCCAGGAATCAAGGGATGGAAGCAGGAATGGTACCACTGACTGTTACCCCAGTGATCCACTAGCAAGATTGTTGCTTCATTTTCCCACAACCTTACATTCTGCTAGTCTTCTGGAAGTCTTAGCTCCAGAGAGAGGAAGGCTTGTACCAGGAAGCACAGCAATGATACCATTGAACTAGAAGTTAGGATTTTCCCCTAGTCATTTTGGTCTCCTCATGCCCCTAAGGAAACAAGCTGAAAAGGGAGTCACAGTGTTGTCAGGGGTGATTGATACAGACTATCACGGGGAAATTGAACTAATTCTCCACAATGGAAGAAAGAAAGAATATGGGTAGAGTTCAGCAGACCCCTTAAGCCATCTCTTAGTACTACCATGTCCTGTTATTAAAGTCAGTGGGAAACTACAAAAGTCTAACACAGACAGAAAGACAAATGGCCCAGAGCCTTCAGGAATGAAAGTATGAGTCACTCCACCCGGGAAAGAAACAAGACCTGCTGAGGTGCTTGCTGAAGGTCAAGGGAATACAGAATGGGTAGGGAAAAAAGGTAGTTCTAAATACCAGCCACAACCCAGTGATCAGCTATTTCTTCCCTAATATGGTTTTACTGTAATATAATGTTAATTGATAGACTTAATACTGGTTATTAAGAATTGTTAAACCTGTGTTATAATGCTCAAGTTATGAAATGGAAAGAGTAGACAACAACCAAAGACAAAACAGCTAAGAAGATGGTGACCAGGTAAGCAGCAGAGAAAGATCCTCCTGGAGAGTTGCCACGCAGACACTGGATTAAAGCAACATGAGAAAGACAAGGAGAGAGGCAAGTCCTCTGGTCTCAGGAAGGATTTGAAATGAGAGTTGAGGCCATCAGAAAGAGCAAACCGGACCCCTCCCAGAGGAGCGGCTCGGGTGGCCATCATGGCACAGTCGGAGGAAGACGACGAGGAGAAAGAGGGAGTCACCACTGTATGCACACCCTCGGTTGCTCCCTCGTTCCTGCACTCACAACTTTGGCTCCAGAGGCCCATGCTTATGGGGGCTTCCCGACTCAGCTGGAGGAGAGCTAGGATCCTAGGGCTGGGCTGAAACAGGAATGGAAGGGGCACAGCCCGAAGAGGGAGCAGAGGCAGTTGGGAAGTGCTGTGGAGACACAGGCTCGGAGCACTGACCCTAAGGGCGGAGTGCACTGTGACAGCGGGGCTCCAGCCTCCTCCACCAGCCGGGTCAGCACGCTGAGCTCGACTTGCCCCAGCCCAGCCCTGCCCCGCCCCATCCCGCGCACCTTGCCCACTGTGGCTGTCCTCTCATCACCCTCCACTTGGTCCCTCAGTGCATCCATCTGCGCAGAAGTTCTGTGGCACCTCCCACTTTGGACTGGAGCTTGCACAGTGCTCACTGCTGCCACCAGGATCTAGAGCCATGCAACATGGAGCGAACCTCAGGTGGCGTACCCTGTGCTCTGCTGATCCCGAGGTGCTACCACCAGCCTTGGGGTCCCGCCCTAACCCTGGGATCTTGCTACCTTGGCAGCCGCCCCCAGCACCAGCCTCCACCACCCTTGAGATCCTCGGAGAACGACCCCAAAGAGGAGCAATAGCCACAAGTCAGCGAGAGTTGCCAAGTCAACAGACAGGTTGGAGGGTTGAGGCTTGCTACTACTATGAGCACTGAGAGGGACTTCATACTGCTTGCAAATATGAACCTTGTATCAACCCACAGAGAGAAGTTATATGCAAAGCAGCAGTCTTGGAGATCAAGAGATGACAACATACTCCACACAGAAGACCTGAGAAACTCTTCCAATTGTCTCCTAAAACTAATAACTAAACTTAGTACACACCATGGACCACCTCAGTGAGCACAGGTGGGGGAGACCTCATGCCACTTGTGCCCAGCATTGTAAGTACGCCCAATGCCCAGCTATATAAGGGGTGGGGAGCGGCAGCACTGGAGATTGAGAGGTGGGAGGACGCAAAGACCTGGAAGTAGCATGCAGACCTGGACCTCTAGCTGGGCACGGATAGCCTCTGAAGAGTCATAGGCCTCCTGCAGGGAGACACTGGTGGCCTATGGGGGGACCCTGGGGCCCCTGCCAGGGAGCTCAGCAGCCTGTGGGGGAAACGTGGCTCCCTGTAGGCTACATGAAAATCCTGAGGACTTGGACCAGGCCCCAGGGCAGACAGAGACAGGGCAGAGCCTTGCAGTCCGTAGGGGCAACACTGCAGACTCCACCGGGCCCCTGGGCACGCCACATCAGTGCAAAGGCTGGTGGTTCATGGAGTGATCCTGTGGACTTGACTGGACCCCTGAGGGCCTTGAGGGCTTGTCAATGGGATGCTAATCATAGTGTCCCTGGGTCCCTACCTATGTACCATCACCGAGGTTGGGTGCTTTTCCACCTAGTGCCATAGTAATTAGTGTACGCCCATGTTTGTTGCAGCATAATCTGAAGCAGCTATGTGTCTTCCCAATGTGAGAGCCTGAGGGAATGAATAAAACCAAAAAGTACAGTTATTATCAGAGGGAAGACGACTGATTGGGTGTGAAAATAATGGAGACGAGGGTGGAGAAAATTGATTGATTAATTGTATGTTGCCTTTATTTGTACAACTGAGTAACAAGTGCGAAGATAACATTATGTAATGTACCATCCAATTCCCTACTATCTTCTCTATAATTTTGTATTTCTTTTATTTTTTTGTGTTATTCTGGTTTATGTCTGTATGGTTGTTGATATATTTCCATTCATTTGTCTTTAAAATAAAAAAAAGAAATTAAGAAAAAACAACCAAAGAGAGCTTACCTTCTATTCTAGTGAGGGAATGAGTGCATTTCTCTTTGTAATCAGAACAGTTATAACATGTTAGGCATAATTATAAGCATGTCTTTGTATCTGGAGACTTTGTTTCTTAAAGAACTGTGTCTGGTTACCAAGCTGACAAGAGGTGGATTGCAGTAGTTGATTGATTGTGTCAACTTGAGAAGTTTAGAAGCTTAACTAAGTTGGCTCAGCAATTCTACACCTGAGGGTGTAGAGGACCCACCCTAGGCTGACTCACTGCCTGCATGATATAAAAGGGAAATAAGGAAGGACAGGTGAGTTTCTGTTCCCTGGATGAGCTTTAGTCTTTGCCTTCAGCTTGGACATCGTTGCCTGGCTTTTAACGCAGACTCTTCAGCATCTGCCTTGAATCCTTCAACCTTCCATGGTGGACTTTTCAGGCCTCCATCACTGACCCGTTGGCGTCCTGATACAGACTTGCACAGAACACTGCAGTGAGCTCCAGACCTTTGAACTGAACCCTTCTGCCTCCAGTGTTCAAACACCCTCTGCACACTTCCTCATCCAACTCTGTGGCTGATTGTAGTAAGCCAGTCTTGTAATTTCTTATATATTTATATAACTTGTGTTATATGTGTTTCTTTAGTAAAACCCTGGCTGATACACTTGAAATCTCTCCTGATCTCTTATGGTCTCTTTTGGATCCCTTGGCCACTGTAGTCCATGACTGGCGAACCTGGTTTCTGATACTCCCAGTGGTCTTTGCTGCTGGATCTCCCTGCTCTTGTTAGAGTTCAAAGCATGGAGCCCTAGCCAGGCTGGACACCAGGAAGACCCAGCTGATTCCTCTCAGCTGAGTTGCAGAAACTGTGAGATGATTCTGTTTTATGCAGCAAACACACACACACACACACACACACACACACACACACACACATACACGCATGGATACACACATTCATACACAAATATATGTGCGCGGACACACACAGCCACATGTACACATGCACATTTACTCACATGCACATGCATGCACACATGCATACATGCATACACATGCATACACACACTCACAAATGCACACAATCAAGCACATACACAGGAGTACTGAGAGACGTGGGACATAGCGAAGAATCTAAAGCACGGTCACATATATAAAAGTGGAAATTTCCTTGGGCTTGCAGTATGTGAGTACATAGATTCCAAGAGTCAATTGTATTTAAAACTAGAAAAAAAAAAGCCAGAATGAGAAGGTCATGCAACTGTCCTAGAGAAGAAAACAACAAAAAGAACAAGGAACAAACAATTTCTTAGGAAACTGCATGACTTTAGAAATCTGCTTTTACATACAAACTGCAGCAGGAAGTGGAGGAAACACAAAAGCATTTGGAAACAGGGAGGCAGGAATTAGTGGGTAGGCACAAAAGTACAAGCCCTTCACCCAGGCAGGCAATGGCAAGGCTTCTTAGTGAGCTGTAGATCAGACGTGATTCACGATCTGTGTTGAAAACTTGCTTGATCCTCTGGTAAGAAAATAATGAATTAAGTGCAGGATAACAGTGGTGTAAAAGCACTGATGTTCCTTTCCTGGTTCTTAGACAAAGTTTCAGGTTTATGCCTCACTGGCATTAGGAAATAACTTTAGAATAACATGGAGTATTGTCTTTATAATGACAATGAACAATGTCATTGTAACAATGATTTATGTGATTGATAAGGAGGAGGGTTGGTTAATGACACAGAAAACACTTTACATAAAACGCCCAGTTTTTAAAAATATGTAGCAAGAGAGTCAACTCTCAGTTGTACTTATTTGTAAGTCCTTAAAATCAGCATGACAGCAATGTACCAAAGTGTGGTCCTTTTCAGGTCAGAGAACACTGGACAATGTGTCTATTAGGGTGTAGGTGAGGCTGCTTCCATGTGGAAGAAGCTTTCACCACAGGCCCAGTTGTGTGGAGGCAAGCAGGTGGCCAGAGCCAGGTGCCACTGGGCTGGCAAAGCCACTAGGGACAATGGCTCCTCTGCCGAAAGTATGGTCCTGCCACCATCCAAAGTGGTCCACACTCTCCAGCTTGTAGCACAGCCTGTGGAGAGAGCAAGAGTGGGGGTCAGACTCTCTGATCACCATGTGACCACTTCTGTCCGATGCCCCATGAGCCTCAGGAAGTCGCAGGGAAGGTCACCTGAGCCAGGTTCCGTGTCCCCTGGTGACAGAGCAGACTCTCTAAGAGAGGGAGGGGAAGAGCACAGCAGGGGTTCTGGATGGTCCTACCATGAGAGGACTTCTGTTTCCTTCTTAAGGTGTTTCTGAACGTTTTCATTTACAAAGGGACATTTATGATTGTCTTGGTTACTTTTTCCCTTGTTGCTGAGACAAAATACCCAACACTCAAAATGAAGGCAGGAAAGGTTTATTTAGCTTGCAGTTTGTGGAGGTCTCAGTCCATACTTGGCTGGTTCTGAGGCAGAGTGGCACATGGCAGAGGGCAAACTGTTCAGGGCAGCAGAGCACAGCAAAAACAACCAGAGCCTTCAAGGGAGGAGTGGCTGCAAGCGGCCTCTTTCCTGCCCTTCCCTTGTAAACAGCCTCCCCCGTAGCTCTCACACAAGGTCCACGCCCTCCTCTTCCACACACTCCGGATGTGTACAAAGTAAGCACCTTGGATTCCTGCTGAATCACTCAGCCAAACCTCCAGACTCCCCAAGTTGACACAGTGTATCAACCATAACAATGATGTTTACAGAAACACAGAACAGTGACAGGATATAAATCCTCACCAGGTCACTCCATAACACCACTCAACAGAGGGAGCCAGTGAGGCTCTGCAGATGCACCGACTCTCAACCAGGCTTCTCTGGGAGAGAGCCGTCATGGGGTGAGCCGTGCTTCTGCAGACCTTCGTGACAGAGAAGCATTTTCATTTTGCTTCTCGCCTCTTCACAGTGGATCAGCCTTCCCGAGCATGGCTGCTGCACTGAGAGGAGGCTGATGGTGTACACGCCCCTTTCATATCAGGACTTGCTTGTCAGGACAGTGGTGAGTTTTCCTGGGCTAGAAACTTCCCGGGAAAAGTAGAATTTATTAAATATCAGTATTTTATCTTTGTTTTTCCATGGTATGATTTCTACTTGGATGGAAAATAATTTTGCTCTCCCTGTTTGGTTTCCAAAGCATGTGCAATCTTTAATCCATTTCTCCAATGAAAGGCTGTGGCTTTGAAATCAAGCCTTATGTTCATTGTTAAATTTTGAATCATCAGTGGAGTTCTAAATATTGCTAATTCCAAGGGGCATGATATTCCAGTGCTGAAAATATTAAAAGTGAGCAGTCTTTCAGAAAAGTGTTTTGCATTAAATTTCTCAACTGATGCCAATGAATATGTGGCTGTTACTTACTTGTCTAACTGACAAAGACATACGAGGCAATGACACATAAAACACAAAAAGACTGGCAAGATATGAAGACTACTGAACAGGGAAAATTGGACACGGGTAGGATGGTTTAATAAAGGGTGGAAAATTCTCGTGTAGAGACAAGATAATTGTTCTGTCGATCCACATCCTGTGGATTTAATGATCTTCTTGGGCATTTTCATCACTGTGCCATTTTCTCCATGATTACAGTAGTAACTTTTAAGGAAATGAAATTGTCTAATAATCTTGGGGTTTAGAGGCCAGGATCAGTCAGTTATGAGATGAACTGATTAATAACACTTAGAAAGACTGAATAATAGCATGGTTTATAATAACACCTAACCCTTCCTGTATATTTGAAACATAGCTTGTGTTAATGCAAGTGGTCCCACCATGGGCCTCTGAGGAAGGCCCTATTGTGCACATTTCATAGGTGAAAAGATCCTTGTTCATCCTTCCAATACCATCATAATCATGTGTGCACTGGAGCGCTCAGCAAAGTGCGCACATGCTGCTACCAGCAGAGAGTGGGTTGCAGAAAGAGCTGCACCTGGTTGTTGGAAAGGCGTCTCCAGGAAGTGAAGCATCATCCCCAGGCTTTTGCTGCTCCCTTGGCAGAGACCTCATAAGGCAGCGAGGAGCAGCGGCGAGCAGCTTTGCTACAGATGGCAGGAATGAAGGGGACAAACAGGAAGAGGCAAAGGAGTGGGCGATCACCACCACATCCCCCGTTTCTCCACCTCCGCAGTGTGTTTGCTGTTTTTCATCCTTCTCTCGTGAGCCATTCTACTTCTAGTGGGGTGATAGCCCATTGTGTTCTGATTCACACTTCCCTGGTGATCAGTGGTTTTACTGAAACACTGCTCAACATACCCGAGATGGACTCATGGGAACGTCTACCAGGGGTGGATGGGAAAGTGAACACGGCATCTGTGCTTACTGGAAGACAATGAAGCCATCACGTCAATGAAACCTGTCACTGGGATTGTGTGGAAGGCCCTGGAGGACAGCGGTGATGTGAAATAACAGAAAGACAAATGCTAGAGGCTCAACCCTAGGTAGATCCCGAGGACTTTGATCTCACTGATGTGGGAAGCGGAAGAATCACCTGAGGCTGAGTGGTCTGGGGAGAGGAGGATAGGGTGAAATCGGTCAGGAGCCTGAAGCCACAGTCCTGGTGTCCTCCTGCCCAGCACGGGGATGGCTGTGACAACTGTACTCCATGCCTAAAGTCACCAGGAGAGCAGAGGCTCAGTGTTTTCACTGCAGAGAGTGGTAAATGGTTGAGGTGAGGGATGTGCTAGTACAACTGGACCGTACATTGCTTTCCTTTATGGAAATAGCACACTGCCTGTCACCAATATACAAATTATTTTGTGTCCATTAAAATGTAAAAAAATAAAACATAAAAACCAACAGCTCACAGTAGTCAGGTGTCCAGTCCCAGGCAGGTTCTGCACCTCCCTTGGAGTGAATCTCTCCACTTCCCCAGGAAAGAAGAGGAGACCGAGAGGTGACAACCGCTGAGGTCAGGAGCAATTCTGTTATTATAATTGTCTTTCCCATGTTGTGTTCTATTGACAATACTTGAAAGTTTACCATTTCCTAGGTCGTAAAGTCTCTTTTTAAAATGTAGTTCACTTTTACTGACAGAAACATTGTTCACGTTTATGGGGTATGTTATGATAATCCACCCTGTGTACTGTGCAGATCAATCACACCAACATAACCAGCATTTCCATCTCCACTAGGATTTGTCATCAGTTTATGTTGAGGAACTTCAAATCCCTCTCACCCAAGACTTCACAAAATGTGCCATGAGTTGTCATGAACTACAGTCATCCTCTGCTGTGGAAGGGTGGGAGTGTCTCATGATGCGTGAGTGTATTTCAGCACCCTTTACCCACTTCCCTCTCCTCTGCCCCCCAGACCTCTAGTGACCACTGCCCTACTTTTTATTGCTAGGAACTCAACATTTTAGCTCCCACATATGGCAAGAACCTGAATTATTTTGCTTAAGGATCTCCATTCCACCCACATTGCCACAGTTGACAAGATTTCATCTTTTTTGGTTGGGTCATACCCTGTGGCACATATAGACCCATTTCCTTCTCACCCACCTGCTCTGCTGGTATGTATGACGGTTTCTATGCCAACACTGTGTCATTTTGTTACCACAGCATTGTCAGCACTGTCCTGCAGCTAGAGGCTAGGTACAGTGACATCTCCAGCTTTCTCCTTCCTCAAGGTTGCTTTGGCTATTGGGGTCTATTGTGGCTGCATTTGAATATCAGGAATATTTTTTCTGAGAGTAATTCCATCGGGATTCTGATGGACACTGCACTGAGTTTGTAAATTGCTCACTTAAGAGTGTTGTTGAGGCCACTGCGAATGGGAAGAGAGGAAATCAGGGCAGCGTTCACCTCCAGGAAGGGTGTTGGTGCTGAAGTCCATCTCAGCTCACAGCGGGGTCACAGCATCGAGGGCTCTGAGATCCTCCCCATCTTCCTGAGGGGATGCCAGCTCCAGGGCTGCCCCCCCGGAGGGTCTTATGTGGCTCCTGCAGGAGAGCTGCTGTTAGTGCATCAGCAGAAGCTTCCATGACTCCATGACTTGAGGGCACAGAAAGGGACACAGAGATGGGGCTAGAAGCTACCATACCTGCACAACCACACCATCCTCGGGTCTCTCTCCACACCTGCTGTGTCCTAACCTCACCTCCTCCACTGCTTCTCATGGCATCTCCAACAGCTACGCATTTCTCTGCTTGGTTTACTGTCCCCTTCTCTGCTCAGCCCCTGGCATGCACAGGAGCTGCTCAAGTGTGAATGCACACTTGGCACACAGCTGAGCAAATGCACAGACATGAAGACCAGTTGACTCCCTCACTGGTTTCTTTCTCATGTTCAACTCATTAATTTATAGAACAAATATGGCTTTTAGTATACAATTTATGTAGTCCTGTGTTTAAAATATTCTATTTTTTAGTGCATAAGAAATTAATTATGCTTGGAATGGTGGAATGGAGATCCTTAAGCAAAATAATTCAGGTTCTTGCCATACGGGGGAGCTAAAATGTTGAGTTCCTAGCAGTAACTCCCCCCACGTAATTCCCCCCTCTACGCCAAGGGCGGTGCCTGCCTGGGCTAAGCCAGAGTGCAGCATCTGTATGCAAACCATGTTATGGTTTGTGTCTGTATGTCCCCCTAAAGCCTCATGCAGTCATGGGGTGGGCTTCTAAAGTTTATGATTGATTCATGGTCCAATGTTAGGATTATGGGTGTGGGTGCTACACAGACCCTGGGGTTGGGAACCTGCATAGAGTGGAAGGGAGGGAAAGAGGCCGCTGGCCACCACTCCTCCCTTTTTGCTCTTGAGATTTTGCTGTCTTTCACTGCTATGAGCTGTCGCCCTCTGCCATGTGCCACCCTGCCTTGGAGCCAGCAGGTATGGACTGAAACCTCCACAAACTGTGAGCTAAATAAACCTTTCCTTCCTTATTTTGTCCAGCAATGAGAGAAAAGTAACCAAGATCTAAAAGTTACCAAAAGTAAAAACACCTCAAGACACCCGAAATTTGGCAATTGTATATTAGGTGTGGCAAATGTAGCTCAATCTATTTCTCAACATATTTAATATTTTTCATCAAAGGAGAATCTTTGTGAAATATTTATTTTATCAAATTCTGAGGGGAAACCTACAATATCTGTCAGATCTATCTATCTACCTATCTATCTGTCTACCTGTCTGTCTCTCAGTCTTACCTGTCTAGCTCTATCCATCAATCTGCCTGTGCCATTTGTATCGATCAAGTCAGGCACTTGGTCAGAACAGTATGGGAAATTATCAAAGCAAGTTCCTTAGCACACGGTGTTTTGCCTTCTGGAAGAGGGGCCTGGAACTCCAGGGGTTTGTGAACTGCTGTGCCTGCATTGCCACACAGGGTAGACCAGGCTAGGCATTGATTGGCCTCCTGCTGGAGTGTGTCCTTTCCATCTGACAAGTTTTTCCAGAAGTGCTGCATTATGTACATACATAAACCACTTTCCTTTTGCACTGTGGCTGTTATAAGAAGTGCATTTACAATGCTACTCAGCCCCCACGTGCCCATCTGAGCCTGAGGGACCGCATAACTCCCCCCTCTACACCAAGGGCAGTGCCTGCTTGGGCTAAGCCAGAGTGCAGCATCCGTATGCAGCAGCCTCTCTGGTCCTGGGACAGCCCTTCCTTGTGGCTTAAGCAGATCAGAGGGTGGAGTTCTGACTTCCGCCCATCTGGAGCTCCAGGAAATGAAAGCAATTTCCCAGTAAGCCCTGTGTGAGCACAGCTCCTGCTGACTCCTGAGGCCAAGTCACCCTGAGCGTGTTTCTTCCACTGACAGACCTCTCTCTTTTTCCCAGGCTGACTGGATGCTCTGGCCTGGTTTGCCCTCCACAAAGCCCGAGCAGATTTCATAGAGGAAAACGTTGAAGCCCATACAAGAGCAGAGTGTGAGGGGCAATGGTGGTAGAAGTTGTCCCATTGCTGTCGCTTTTGCCTGGAGCCCATCCTTTCTAACACAGCCTATCCCACCGGATGTCTGCAGCTCTGCTTCCAGCAATAGGAGCACATGCACAGCGGGCCCCAACGCCACCCAACACATTCACTTTTTCTGACTAGGTCAGTTTCTTTTTTACTGTTTCCTGTCTCCTATTGCTTTGGGTTTACATGACCATTCTTTCATTAAATCCTTGAAATAAATGCCTAAAGTATTACTGGCCAAACCCGCCTTTTTGCTAAGATAGGAACAGGGAGTCCCTGGGTCCTCAGTGACTTCTGTGGCTCCAGTGTCCCCAAAGGCCACTGTGCTGGAATTCAATCCCTGAGAGGCTTTAATCCTTCGCCTGGTTGCCCCAGAACATGCACCACATGCTGCTGTGTTTACCCCAGTAACTCTCGCATCAGTCCTGGTCTCCCACCAAGGTTTGCCATAGGATATCTGGTTTCATTGTTACCTTTGCATTGCTCTAGTATATGGACTGTCTTCGAAAACAAAAGACATCCTTCTATTTCTAGAGTTCTCTTTCCATTTCTAAAATTTAGCTTCCTGGGTGGAATATGCTCTGCTTGGGTCTTTGAGATTCAGCCTGAAGGTCTGGTAAGGGTCACACTCACACACATGGATGCACATACACATACATGCATGCACACACATGCACACACACACACAAAAGTGTCACGAAGGCCCTAGCACCTTCTACCTTCCTGTTCCAACAGCTGAAAACCCCCACCCCTGAAGCCTCTTTCATCCTTCCTCCTTGGCTCTGCATTTCCATGGCAACCAGCCCCTCAGCTCCAGATCGCTGACTCCTCCCAAGTCCCTGTTTGGTAACAGCTGACAGCTCTTATAATCTCATCGCATAGACAGGGAGCATTGGTGTGACTTGTCAGTGACCTGGGATGGAGGGAGGGGTGTCGTGGGTGTCTCCAGGCGGGCAGGGCGCTGTACTCCAAGTGCCAGTGATCCTTTCTGTTTCTCCCTGACTCTCTTCTCTGGGCCTTTCCTTGCCCACTGACCATCTCGCCCCCATCCAGCAGCCCCACTCTGCTTCCAGTCCCGCTCTTTGGCAGAGAAAGGAGGGGACATCTTGCTGGGGCACGCTGCCCCTAGGCTTAGGTGGAAGGAGTTTGGCCCATGCCCAGTCTGGAGCCCCCTCCAGGTTCTGCAGAATCCACCTGTTTTTGTGGCAATTTTAAAATATTTTATGAATTTTAAATTTTAATCCCAAAGGGTTTAGCACTTGGAGACCAATCAAGAGCTCCCCGAGGTTTGCTTGCATGGCACTGTATCCTGAAGTCAGTGCGTCTGACAGCTGATTCTCTCCCCCGGGCCGGAAAAGATGTCCCCAGACACACACTGGATGCTGGGGTCCCACATGGAGGACAGGGTGATTTTAGGACAAAAGGCAGCTGTGAAAGAATAGTCACATGGGAGACTATTCCAACTTATGGGGAGAGTGTTTGCCCTCATTCTCACTCACAGTGTTCATTGATTGCAATACTGAGTAAATGTCAGTATTGGTTGCAATGTGGGAAGATTTAAATCAGCCACCGGATCTGCTCATTCAAGGGAAGGCTTATGAAAACCTCATCTTCCAAGAGCTTATCCATGTAACCCTGAGCTAGGACAGGGTAACTGGAAGTGGGGAACCTGAGACCCCCACACAGTGTGGACGACCACGAGAAGGTCGTTGAGTGTTTGCCTCCGCACAGGTCCACCAGACTGCGCTGCAGCACTGACAGGGACAGAGTAACAGGCTAGTGCAAGCAATTAAAAGGCCTGCCCAGAGTTTAACTGCGCTGCCAGCTTGGAGCCAGAGAAAGAACTTCAGTTAAATTAGATTGCAATCTTGCTTTTCTGTGATGGAAAGAGAAAACATTCACAATTATACCAAAGGTAGACCTCTGCGTTAAGAAAACTAAGAGATGACTTTCCTTCTGTATTAGTTTCTGTATTTGTGAAATCCTTGATTCCTTGTGTAAAGTCATACCATGGAAGCAAGCACAGGTAAGTAATAATCGTAGTAAAATCTTAAGACAGTGTCGATCTCCAACTGTGCCTGCAGGGTCATTGGCCCACAGGCCGCAAGTGGTCATGCTCCCTTCCCAGGGCAGTGGCCTTCCAGGTTTCCACCCCTCGGGTCCAGGCACAGCTGGGGCTTTGCCCTCTGGGTCTTTGTGACCAACAAGCTAGCGCATTCTTGCTTTCCTGATAGTGAAATTAAAACTAAAGTGATAGAGAGAGTTTGCAGGCAGAAGCACTGACTGGAAAGCAGAGAGAAGATAAGGAAGGGCCTCAGTCTGTGTAGTGGCTGTAGACCCTTGGAGGATGAGTGTCAGACTGGCTGGCTACAAGAGCAGACACAGCTTTTAAGGGTCAGCCAGGGTGTGCAAGGTGCCACAGGTCATCACTCCATCCTGCTCCCCTGGCCTGGAATCCTCCTGGTCTTAGGGTGGTTCCATCCCTGGGACAGGGTCATCTCTGTCAGGTGGGTCCAGTCCTGTGGGAGCCAGGTGGGTTCACTGGCTGGAGGTGCTGGGCTGTGCTCTAAGAGGAGAGGGTCTGAAACTGGGCATAATAAAGCTGGTGATCCAATGTCCCTGAGAATCTTGGAAATGGCTTTAGTTGCTAATGTGCTCTGTCTCAGAGGGGGCTGAGGTGGGCTTATAGAGTAACTCAAGGACGCGAGTAAATGTAGGGCTGATGAACCTTGCTCTTAAATGAGTAACAAACCTATATCCAAAGTGTAAAGATCAAGGATACAAAATGAAGGTTGAGCTTAGTCTTGCACTTAGGTACCCTTGGAGCATCTGTAGGCCACTGAAGAGTCACAGAATTTAGCAAAGTCTGCCTTTAAGTCCCTGACTGCCTCAGAAGAAAACGCAAACTGTGCTTTTAAAGGGTAACAGGTTAAGGGCCCAAGGGCTGCTTGTCCTGTATCCCTGTAGTGGCCCCTGACCTCATGTCTCAGTGCCTGGCTGTGATTGCCTATGCCCGGGACTTCTCTGCCCTATGGAGCCCTGGAGGCCATCGTCCTGCATGAGACAGAAGAGAGGCCTGTCTGTACTTTATGGCCTCCAAGTTGGTGCTGCTTTCTAACAGCCTATGAGGAGCCCAGAGCCAGACCTGGGGTGGCTGGGCAGGAGTAGAAAGCAACCCAGGTGCCCAGTACACACTTCCAGTCTCCACCAGGGCTCCATCTGCACTTCCACCCCACGAAGGCCTGGGTTCTCTGCCCACGGGCCCCACAAGAGGCAGTGGAGGCCACTTCTTCTTTTGAGGACCTGGACATTGGGCTGTTGCATAGTCTTATAGGAAAGGCAGAAAACGTCCTCACTCACTGGCCAGTTTCTCAGTACAGGGAGGGCCTAACAGCCTCTAGATTTGACTGCAGACTGTGCCTACTGGCTTGCACTAGGGTTTCTGGTTTAGCTTCATTGTTGCTGGGGTGCTGGATGCTCAGTTTTGCCCAGATGCAGCCCATCAGTGGGCCACCAGGTGCTACAGCCCCAAGTTGTCAGGTTGCGTTGCTTCTGGATGTGAGACATCCCAGACTCAGCTTGTATCTTGGTAGGTACAAGTGCCTAGGGTCCTCATTTCCCAAGGAGCCTTGTTTCCTAGTGGGAAACTATTTGGAGAGCACGTTCTGAAAACCAGTCTGCTCATTCTTCTGAATGAATGGATACTTTGCACCTCTTCAGTGAACAGAGCTAGAAAATGCATACTTTTAACAAAAAAATTACATGAGTTCCTACTGATATTTCCAATTTGAATTTAAGGTTATTGTATCTTTTACCTATCATCTTTGACTTTATGCTCAGAATATTGGTTCATAATATCATTTCTATAATTGCCTATTTACTTTATCCTATCTCACATACCATGGTTTTAAATCAGCCATATAAATTCACTAGTAGGAAGTTTTTATTGCTTTCAGTTTGAGGAACTGGCAAAACTTTCAGTCTTCACATCTTCCTGGAACATTTGCCAGATGGCACTATAATCTTCCTATGGTGATTGAAGCAATTATTGTCCTGTCACTAGATATGACAGTGCAGTCTCCCTGATATAGGGGAAAGGAACTCTCAACTTGCTAGATGTCCTGTACGAGTTCATGTTCTCTAAAATCAAAGAATGAATTTTAGACGGAGGTTAAGAGCAGAACATATTTATTAGTGGAGAGAAAGCTTCTGAGAGGAAGACAGAAGCAGTCCTCAATGGGTTGCCAAGGAACCTGCCTTTTCCAGGGATTTCTATAGAGTAACTCAAGGATGTGAGGTGTGTCCAAGGTGGGAAAAATGGGAAATCGCCAGGTGGGCATGAGAAGGAACAAAACTACAGTCAGCCAATAAGATCACAAGTATAACTGCTCAGGTAAAATTGATTAAACTGGGGTCAAATGGGAAAGTGAGTCACATAGTAAATGGGCATGAAAGAGAACAGGGCTCTTCCTGGAGGGGGTGGGTTATGGGCTCTTGCTGCCCTCCCAGGGTCACCAATACCTAGAATGTCAGTCCCTGAGGGTTATGCTTGGGAAGTATGTGCGTGCATTTGTGTTATCTTTTCTTGAGGTCTGGCCCATGGAGGAAGCGCCTGTCTCTCCCACACTTGGAAGGTGTCTCTTCTCCTGCTTTGGCTCATCAAGGGCCTGGCCTGCTCTGACAGCCTGTATCTTTATCTAACTTAGTTGGCTGCATCATCTCCAGATCTTTGCCTCACCTTAGGAGAAAGTTTTAGATCCCAGTTAAGCTGATTGGTAAGAAATCTCATTGCCTGAACAATCTTATGGATTTCCTTCAGTCCGGTAAGTGAGAAATTACATCTCAGTGTAATTTTGAGTTACATTTTTATATACTCCATGAATGTAGCAAAACATTCCATAAGTAAGGTATTTGTAGAAAGGCATCGAGAGGCCTCATCCTGGTCTGGGGTACAGCTTAGTGAGAGGAGTTGCCCAGCATGCACAAGGCCCTGGGCACCAGAGTGGGGAGGGGGGAGGGAGAGAGAGAGAGAGGGAGAGAGAGAGAGACTGGGATGCTGACTTGGTGATCTGCTACCCTGGTACCCCAGGATGCTATATGCATCTGCCCAGCCTCGTTTCACAGAAAAAGATTTGATATTCCTGTTCCAGATGCTCCTTGGACAGAAGGAAGTGACTAGAAGTCCTGATGTCTGCACTCCCTGCAGCTTGTGATGCTAAGTCATCATAATCTACCTTTATGACTGGAGTAGTGCACCGCAGCCACATGTAACAGTCAGTGCTTGGTCTTGCAGCTTTCTTGCCTGTAGCTTTTTGAGGAAATGATGTGCGGTGGTGCATCACTACTGGGAAAACCCTGGGAGCTCAGGCAAAGCAGAGCAGAGCATTGGCCTTTCTCCCTGTTCACTCCATTTTAGGACTCCAGTCACAGAGCCAGCAGGTCCTTAGAGGTCAATCCTGTCTCACAAGAGGGCCAAATCATATTGCTCCCATAGTTTTGAAAATAAGAAATTGACATTAGGGAGTGATATGTGTACATACACAGTAGAGAGCTGGTAGAAAAGGCAAAGGCAGTAGGAGCTCTGAGGGGACGGAGTCCGCACCTCATCAGCCTCACCTGCCACCTGCTGGCCTGTCACAGAGACACCTGCGGGGCAGGACTGGCCTCCTGGGCTCACTCTGGGTCCAATTCCACCCGTGCTTTCCCAGGTACTTTGCTATTATCACCCTTTGGATATAAATGGTGTTGATTTCTGAATATTTCCAAATACTATTATAATAAGGTGAATTTTTAGTTTATACAGAAATATATAAGATTATTGCACAAGAGAACTCAACATCATTGTACTGTGTGGCATTTTCAATGCACAAAATTAATTCTAGGTAATGAGTTTGTATGTGTCTAGAAACAGGTTCTCTAAAAACACAAGTCAGAAACATTGTTTAAAGAGGAAAGTGTAATCCACAATAAGCTGAGTATCTTCGTGAAATACGTAGAACAATTAGAGAAAAAGATCACAAGGAAATCAAAGATCTGAACGTTAACAGCAAACTTACCTAATCAACTTTGCAAAATTATGACCAGTGAAAGCAGAAAGCACATGCATGCATGGAAGATGAGTGAAGAGAGAAAACAAACTGAATTTCAATGGTTTTAGTCACTGAAGTTTTATGGAGTTATTCTTCAGTCACAGAGAATTAAATTAAATTTGAAAAAGCAAAAGGGCAATATGTCTAGCAAACTCCAAACATTAGGAAATTAAACCAAGAATTTCTAATTAATCTCTGGATAAAATGAATCACCCAAGAAGCCAGAAATCATGATGAAAATGTAACAGATTTTGGGAAGGTCTCAAGTTTTAATGAGGGAAAATGTGATTTAAATGCTCATTAATAAAGAAGATAGGTTTAGAATCAAGGATTCTAAGTTTCTATTCTGAAACTGTCCCTGAAAAGTACAAATGTGAAGTAAGTAGAACAAAGGCCACACATCAGAGAGCAATGGGGGAGCAAACAGCTTTCTCTAAGGCTCTTCCTTGAGAGGATGAACGCATGAAATTAATTTCTAGCAAGTTCAATCAATAAAAAAGAAATAGAACACAAACTGGACATATCAGGAATTAAAAATGTATTATCACTGTAGGTGATAAAAGAACAAAATGAAAATATTGTAAACAACTTCATGCCAAGAAAATTTAAAATGTAGGAAACTTAAAATATAGTAAAAGTGAATAAAACCTTTGAAAAAATAATGTAAAACAAACATAAGAAAATATAATATCAATATACCTATAAGAAAATATTTTAACCAGTAATTTTCCCAAAAAAAAAGTTCTAGGAGCAGATTTTTCCCAATGTTGAATTTTCTCAAGTAGAGAAAACAACAGTCTCATAGAAAGTTCTACAGAAATTTGATATTTGGAAAGCACACTTGCCAATGCACTGAATGCCACTGGGTCAAACATACTACAGATATCTCTATAAACTTCTCAGTACAAGTCCCTTTCAAATAAAAATATCTCATTAAATTTAGCACAATATGTTAATGAATATAAAACAGGATAATGTGCTGTAACCAAGCACGTTTTGCTTTAGAAGTGCAAAGTTAGTTCAACATTCAAAATTCAATATAATTAACCACATTAATGTAATTAATTCAGAATATCATGTCAGAGTCTCAAAAGTTATGACAAAAACACTTGACAAAATTCAGCATGCACTTAACATAAATCATTTTGGCAAACTGTGAATTGAATCAAATGTTCTTAAGTAGATAAGGAGCATCCAAAAGAATCCTATAACCTCCAATTTTGATTCCTAAAGATCTATATTTTTAATCCACTAGATGAACATTCTTTATCATTAAGTGGTAACCTTTTGTTGTCATGAATATTTCTCTTGAAATTAATTTCACTTGTTAAGAGCGCATCTTGTGATCATTTTGATGATGTTTTTAGCCTTTTCTTTTAACTTTGAGTCAATATATTTTATGAGAGTACTACACCTTTTTGACCCAGTATGTCATTTTCCTTAAAGAAATTTTATGTCCTTTATGTTTAATGTAATAAATATGTAGTATTAATCCTAAAAGTTTACCTTCTATTTTCACTTTAGCTCTTCCTTTGTTTTCTGTCACTGCTGCACTGAACTCCTTGTGTGGCATGTGGTTGTGTGTTTCTTGTAAAAATCAACTCTTACAAATTGAGCAGCTTACATGTCCTCCAAGAAAAAAATGGAAAAAGAAAATATAGTATTTACACAAAGTGGAGAAGTACTCTACCATGAAGGAATGCACACTTTTGTAGAAAAATGGATGGGCCCTGAGACTGTAATGTTAAGTGGAATAAATCAGACACAAAAGCTTAAATATCACATGATTTCTTCATGTGGGAAAACCAAAATATGGAAAAGACAAAATAATGAACGATAAGAGGGAGTAGGGAGACAGCTCCTTCTCAGGTGGGGGCGGACCAAGAGGTGGAGGGGACGGATGAGCCGGAAAGGGGATCACAAAGGAACCGAGGTGCATGAGTGCATGTGCCAGCCCCACATGTAAACATGTACTGAAAGCATGTAGCAGCGAACAAGTTTTAAAATGCAAGGCTAAAATTTTAAAAAGTTGCATGGGGAACATTCCTACTTTTCAAAAGGAAAAATTAGTGCATTGTGTGTTTGTCACTTTCATGTGCAACCAGGTTCTTTTGCAGAAGGTGGACACTTCCCCGGGCCAGCACCCAGGCCACACACATAGAAGGAGGTGACAGAGGGGTGGCAGGGCACAGCCTCAGGGCCACCGCTGCACCCCGCCCACTCAGGGGCAACTGACAGGGAACGTGGGCAGGCTGTGAGCAGCTTTTCTGGGACCGTAGGTTACAGTACCCTTGACACAACTGTGTTTTGACAAGAAGATGCACAGGGACACTGCACAGGGCACCGCAGCATCCCCAAGAATGCAGAAGACTGGTGCACCCACACAGCTCATCAGCGGGCCGTGCTTCCCGGCCTCAGGGCCCTGTGCACCCACCTCTGTGCTGTGATGAGCGCTGGGACAGATAACAGACGCTGACCACGCAGCCGCTCGCGTGCTCAGAGTAGGCAAGGAGCTAACCCCCCAGGCCAGACGTCCTGTGGGTCCCAGTTGATCTGTACTTCTCCAGCACCAGCACTGTAGTGTTAGGCAGAGTGATCTGATTCAGTTTTTCAGAGCCTTCCCAAGCTGTACGAGAATTCTGGCCTAAATTACAGAACCTGACTGAATTCCAAACTATGCACTCCCAGGTACCTGCTGGAGCTAGCTGACTGCTGCGACTGGATCTTGCTTAATGTTTCTGTTACTTCAGGAGAAAGTTCCACACATCTTATCCACTATTTTTTTCATTATCACCACAATTTCATTTTAAAAAGTCTTATCTGCATGGTCTGGATTATTTACCTTGTTAAAATAATGTCCCTCAGTTGCGAGAAACAGCCTCTCTCACATGCTAGGGGTTAGGTGGGGAACAGCACTGGGACCAGCGGTGGTGGCACTCCCAGCAGGCACTTGTTCCCAGTTTGGCCGTAGGCTGGGACCTGAGAAGAGGATGGTGACCTGCTCTGGGCACCAGTTCAGCAGTTTTAAGTAGACCCTGCACCTTCCAAGTGCTCCTTCTGAAAACAAAGGCAAAGATGTTTGATTTGAGGTAATCCGGAAGTGTCATTGAAGATGCCTTTAGCAGCTCTGGGAAAATTGCTGATAGGCATGGAAGGCCTCTTATCATTCATTATTTTTTCTTTTCCATATGGAAGAGAAAGAAGCACTTTGCTCACACCTGTGTGGGTTGTGACTCCTCTGGGGAGCGCAGATGTGGCTGGAGGAGCCTGTGGGAAGACCGGTGACTGTGCATGGAAGAAAAGACCCCTGACAAGCTGAAGAATCTGCTGCTGTTTAGCATTTTCCTACCCTGTGTCTTCCAACCTATTGACTTGGGGAAAAATAAGTAGAAAAAGCCAATAAGTAGAATAAGTCAAAAATCTGTAACATCATCTGCATTTTCTAGTAAAATCAATATCCCTGCTTTAGGTTAATAGAAAACTCTTGATCGCTCTCTTCTGTGGATGGCATGGCCCTGCCACACCACACACTCACTCAACACACAGTAGTGGTCTTGGAAAAGCCTGTGAAGAGTGTGTGTGTTGTATGACTGCTCTAAAACTAAGATAAGATCTATATCATAAATGCAAGAAGTGGCCCACTAGAGAATTCCTGAACCCTCTCATCTCAGTGAGTCTTGACTGTGACCCCACACCCCAGCAGTCATGGTTCTGCCTATTCCATGACCAGAGTCATGTAGCACAGGATCCAGGCCCCGCAGCCCTTTCATTGTCTGGCCAGGCTGGTGACTTTCCACGGACACACAGGTCAGACCACACCAGCACTTCTCCTATGTGCTGGAGAGGCAAGCGGCTGGCATGGGAGTTGACATGAAAACGTGAACAGGGTCCTAGCTAACCTGAACTCAGGACTTTCTTTCCAGCACTGGACAGGACCTCAGTGCAAATTTTAAATTGTTGTCATCTCGGCTTTGCCATGGTTTCACTTTCCATAGTTTCTGTTCTCTAGGAGGTAAAAGTTCCTGGGGTGGGAGGGAAACAGCTAAAATAACAGGGGTGATGGCATGCCTCTGACGTGGAGGCGTGGAGGAACTCAGGGAGCCTGGGGGTGGGAAAATGGCGGAAAATACAAGACATACAGACAAGAGAAGCAAAAGTAACCTGTGGGATGTTCTTCAGCTGGTAGAATAGGAAGAAAAACAACAGAAAGAAAGGTACAGATAAAATAGGGCCTGGCAGGTTCCAACCCCCAACGATGGTGAAATGTTAGCGGAGAAAGCGCCACAGCATTCATGGGATGGGTAAGAAGAAGCTCATACAGACTGACTTAAGAAAAATGCCAGACATTAAAGGCAAGGAAGACATTTTGGAAGCTTCTAAAGCAATCAGATTGGCAGTTAAGTATTATTTTTAATGTGCAGAAGAGAAATCTGGTGCCAGAAGTTTGTGTCTAGTCATATTTGAAGTTGTTTAGGTTAAAGTACAGATGTGTTCATGCACACAAATCTATTGGGGTTGACAGCAAAGATTCTCTTTGAAAATGGTTTTAGCAAATTCCACTTCCAGTATTATATGAGGACTCGCTTTTGTGAGTGGCCTTCCTGGACCACACCACGCAGGAGAAATCTTCACTACCTCCCTCCCTACAAAGGAATGAGGTGAAATCCAACCCGAGAGGTGGGCACAAGCCTAAAAGGAAGGAACTCTGCCCTGTGGGCCATGGGGAATGCAGGCCTTGGGCTCGGCCTGGGAAAGACTCCTCCAAACCACCCAGTGGCTGCTGGGCTGCTGGGAAAAGCAGAGGTGGGTGCAGTTGCTAAGGAGGTTTGGGCCCTGGCATCCATTTCTCTGGGTGGGAAAACTCCTCATGTTATGTCCTCAAATTTCCCATGGGTTAATGAGCTCCAAATAGGAGCTCATGATCCAAAGTCACGAAACACACACACATAAAACAAGCGGAAGGGACTCTGCAGATACCAGAGCATAGGACTGACGGTCCAAGGACTGCAGATAATCAGCGAGGAGACGTAACGGAAAGTTACCCTGCCGTGGACGTAGGGCAGGGATGGAATCACATCGGTGGGCAAACAACAAAAGACTTTAAAATAAATGGATAGATTTGGAAAAGAACAGACTAGAACTTTCAGAAGTAAAATAGTTGCAGCCAAGCAAACAAAATGAGTAAGTAGTTTAGGAGCAGTGCAGACAGGGGCCCACCCTGCAGTGGGGCCCTCTCTGCCTGTCTGGACCCTCTGCTCTGTTGTCTGGGCCCCTGCATATGTGAGAAAATGTGGGTCTTCAGTGTTCATGGAGGAAACTTCAGATTCTTAGTGTAAAAGTACTTCAAATGTTAGTGATGTCTTTTGAAAAGGCACCTTCACAAATGTCCAAAGAGCTCACTGTCTCAGTGAGAAGAGCAGACTCTGCTTGGGGTTCATTCAGCCTAGTTCTGTTCCCTGCTACTGAACACCCATCCCAGCAGCCTCCCACCCCTGCCTCCTCCTGCCTTCCTTCTCCATTTTTCTCTTTTTCATTCTTTTTCTCTTCTTCCACATTTGTTTTCCTTTTTGAGAACTTTCTGGAGAGGGCTGTCTTGAATGAAAACAATGCCAAAATTGTCTGAAAGACTAATGTACAGAATGGCGGGGCAGCAAGAAAACAACAAACTGACACGTAAGCAGTGAGGCACTGGTGTCTCCTGTGTGGGGGTGAGCTCTGCTCATGCAGCTGACAGCACTTAGGGGGGAGCTCTTCCAGGGCTGCTAACGGACACCATGCTGCTCATGGATATCGTCTACTGCCTGACTTTAAAGTAGCTGGAATAATCTGGTGCTTCGATTTGGTAGAAAGTCCCTGGATGTGAATCAGTAATGTAGACACTAAACTGTACGGGCCGCATTGCAGCTCCCTTCTCGCGGGTTTAGCTCCATGGGCCACCTCTGTGTCCCTGTCGACCCTGGACGGACCCCGCCTAGGGCTGTCATCCCCGTGGCTGTTACTAGGGCTCCCCTTGCTCTCAAATGCGTGACTCAGTTTAGGGGCTACCACAAGATATCAGCAAAGGGCTGACGCCTAGGCACGTGTGGGTTTCTGTAGAATCAGGCAGTCTTGGGTGCCTGATTAGCTTGCAGAGTTCTAGGTGAAAAAGATTTCAGGGATGACATGATGGCTGAGGGTTTGCTTGGACAGCACACAGCAAAAATGATACTTCCAACACATCGTAAGGCGATGGCCTCTTACTGGGCTGTCAGGAGGACGCTGCAGGTGGTCTGGGCCCGGGGAGAGTCGGCCTAAAAATCTCCACTGCTCTGCGAAGATGGCCTGTAGGGAGGCACCGGCAGAGAAGGCCGGGCAGTGACCACACTGAGCCGCACAGCCTGGGGGACAGAGGAGACTGACCTCCACATAGCAGCCTTCACTTTCACTGGCCAGTGCGAGAGATTCGACATCAGCTTCACTGCCTGCCAAAACCACCCCCGGTTGACAGGCAGCAGGGGAGGAGCAGCCCGGCTGTACCAGGGTTGGTATCTGTGAATAGAGGGAATGGGGAGAGGGAGACACTAGACGTTTGTGTGAAGGATTTGTGTCCCAGGACCTGGGCTCACCAGATGGCTCCTTTCTCTGAGGAAAGTGTTCACAAAGTAGGTGTTCAAACCAAGTCTCTCAAATAAAAAAAAATAAAAATAAAAAAAAAACCAAGTCTCTCATGGCCTCAGAAGAGGGGTTAGGAAGGGAATTTCAGAAAGTCAGCGTTCCCAGTGCTAGGGACGGTGAGTGCCACGGTCTCCACTCTGACCCGCTGTGTGTCCTCAGGTGTTCTTGGGCGTGTTTGCTTTCAGTCAGCATTGCAGACCCTGCCTGCCCAGACTCCTGCCCGGTCATCACAGTAAGGATGGAGGCCCAAGCCCGCAGTGAGAGCTCAGCCAGCGAAGAGAGAGTCTCGGGGGCAGGCAGCTATCACTTGCGCTTTTAGGAATCAGTTTGTGCATGTGTGTGTGTACGTGTGTGTGTGTGTACGTGTGTATGTGTGTGTATGCATGTGCTTCTTTTCTCTGCTGAGCACTATGCTCAACCATGAGCAGTAATGACGAACTGTATGCTAAACACTGTACATATTGATGCTGCCTGAAATGTCAGGAGCCACCGTAAAGGGCATCTGACGTAACTGGGGCTGTCCTTCACGCGGAATTCAGAGGAATAACAGGAGAAAGAAACAGGTGCACTGTCACTGTATCATCAGGTGCTGGAGTGGTATCCAAGATAGCTTCTCTGATGTACCAGCCAGCAATCTCTGCAAATCTCTGCTTGACGTCCCTGGTTTGTTCTTGCTTGAGACAAGTCTAAACAGCTAAAAAGATGAAATCAAAACCCAAACTACTGCTCACTGGCAAGAGTTACTAAGTGTCCCTCAGTCGTAATGGAATTGTTTAAGTGATTTGGCTTCCCGTTGCAGCTTGCCTGAAAGTTAGCAGCTTCCTTCAAAACCATCCTCTTGGTATTGGCTATGGAGACAGACAATGTAATAAAAACTAAATCTCTCATAATTGGGCAGGAGATACCTCCCCATCCCCAAGTTGCAAACTTAATAAAAGACAATTGGGATCATTTTGTGCAATATGGTAAAAATAAATCTAGATCACAGTGTTCTTACTCTTTATTTCCTTTAAGAATATTTGATATTCTGTTCAACTGTCAGATAGTAGAAGAAAAATGAATTCAGAATTTCTAAAAAGCCGTGTAAGAAAATTTAGAACATTCTCTTCCAGGACTGTTACATTTCTTGCTGGTGCCCATAAAACACCACATCTCAGTTCCGGAAGATCCCACAGGATTTATGGAGCTAAATCTGAGCACAAGACACACACGACACCAGATAAGGGAGGAAATATGGATGCGGGCTTCTCTCTGACGGCTAAACAGTACATGAGTTAATGTGCTCTCCCTTGAGAGTACCGCGGTCTGTCCCCACACGAGGGCTGTTGTGTGGCACAGAGCAACCTACACAGCTGCACAGCCTGCAGACAGACAATGGCTGCTGTCCTGAGACAGGATCAGCAAAGATCTTACCTGAGAAATGTGTGGTCATTTGTGTAATAGGCAGTCATTCTGCGTATGTTGAATCTAATAAAAATGAAGCTTCACTATGTTTTTAATGTTTTTCATAATTTGATATCCATGTGGTTTTTAAAACTGGAATTTTTTAATAAACACTCATCATTTCATCACCAATGGCTTGAGAAATGTCATTCTTGCACATAATCACGTTTCACTGGTTTTCTGAAAATCAAGACACCTAGTGACCTCTGGGTACCTTTGGAAATTGCCTGTCGTGTAGACGAGGAGCAGCAGGCTGTGGAAGTGGAGTACTAATGACCCATCCCAGATCATCCGGTTAATGGAGAGACAGAACACAAATGGATGTAGAGAATGCTGTGGAAGTGCATAGTTAATGTTTCATTTACATGGAGCTAGATAAAAATTTAAGGCCATGGAGTCTAACAGGCAGAAAGAATTAAGAATAAGCCAGCTGAAGTCTTAGTTAGATGTCTACTTCCAAATTCACCTAAGGGATTTCCTTTCGATATTTACCCATGCAGGCCTGGAACTAACCCCCTGCAATCTAAGTCCCAAGCTCACAGCACCAGGGCCAAGATGAACCTGACCCTGGGCCGAGTCTAGCCAGACCTGTGGAGCAATCTATAGCATCCTGCAGGAGGCCACTGGTGTCCACAACCAAGGTCTGCACCCAGGCCATCACCAGAGGGAGGCCGGCCCTCGTCTGTACCTCTGAGTGCATGCACCCAACAAGACGATGACTGGGCTGTTAAGCTCAGGAGTGGTTCACTTTCTCACAGTTTTCAAGGGAAGGGAAATCAGACACGTTCTTCATTTCTATTTTCCTTGTTTTGGGGTATTCTGTGTTGGAGCCAGACCCTGCGCATGCTGAGCTCTCAGTCCCACTGGATGGGCTTGCCCAAGGTTTACACTTTCCATTTACATCACTCTAAAATGCTAGTGTTCTTCCTCTTTTTTGTAGCTGTAGCTGTTTATAAAACTGAACACCAATTCTTTATCTTTAAATGTGATTTCTTAAAAATGTCATGTACTGAAATCTCAAAGATGACAAAGTGCATGTTACATGGAGATACACATGTACATAAAAGGTGTGATCTATAAACACAGTGAAAAGTCACGTTAAAAATTTGTATTAGTGTGAAAGACATATTGCCATTAATCTGTAGTCCCCCCTTCACGTTGAGCTCACTCATCATGAGCTCATTTCTGGAGCAGCCCTGGAGTTCTGTTCATGTCTTTAGTTATGACTGCCTTGATGTCCTGAATTGTTTGAAAACATTTCTTTCATGGCCGTTTTGACCTTGTGGAAGAGCCATCTCAGGGTGCCTTGGCGATCTGGTGGATAAGGTGGGAGTGGACACCCTGTGATGTTTTGGGAGCCCACCTTTCCACAGACGGCACTCGGCAGCCACACTCGCTGTTCGTGACCACGTCTCCTGAAGACGCTCAGCAAGGAGGACTTGTGCTTATCTTCTCCACCCGTGGTCCAGCAGTTCCATGAACCATCACCTCCGTCATTGTTCTTGTGGCTTTCACAGAATAATTAAAAACAAAAAGCCCTCACTCCGGCATCCACCCCAGAGCAAATGAATCCGAGCACCCAGCCACCAAGGCACAGACAGTTCCTAGAGTTCCTGACCTGACTCTGCTGTGCCACGAAGGTCCGAGAACTCACATTCCTGGGCAGGGTCCTTTGCGGACACAGGCAGAGCCCACTGTGTGATCCTCAGAGGCTCAAGGCCCGTCAAGGCACTGTGGTGCTTGGGGAGCCTGCAGCAGCCAAGCACAGCAAAGTCTTGGGGGACACAGAAGATGCACAGCTTCCACTCCCTGTCCATGTCCCTCTGTCAGTGCACAAAGGAGCAGGAGCTACACCCAGGCAGAGAAGAAATGAGTGGAAATTCTCTGAACACTCAGACCACATTCAAGAGTGACTTCTTGGGAAAAACAAAAAGGAAAAATAAAAACCCTCATGAAGCGCTCCCATTCTCTGAAAAACACCATCCCCACTTCTCTCCATCGCCTGCTCAAATCCTGCTCATCCTCCTGGCAATTTTCTGTGTTCAGTCTGCGCTGGTCACCTAAGCAAGAGCACAACCCTTGCCTGGGAGTCTGGGGGCCTGAGGGCTGGGCATCACCACTGCCTGACTCTGGCACTGTTAGATGTACAGGACCTCCTCATCCTCCCTGCTTTACTCTGGTTCACTGAAATATTTGCTTTTCTCTCTTTCCAAGATCTGCCATTGCCATTTACAAATATACACTTCTGAAATAAAAAGATGAATGGCTAAGTCAGAGAAATAACGTGAACCCCCATGACAGAAAATTTAAACCAAGTTAATGACACACTTCTGCAAGGAACCAACGTCTCATTGTAATGACTTCTGGACTTATTACTCCCCAAGTCTTCGTCCAATGGCCAGTCAATACCAAGGAGCTGCCCCACTGCCAGAGCTGTGAGAGGATCGGAGAGCCTGAGAGAGGAAGAGCCCGGGAATCACCCTTGCCCTTAAGGAGTGCGTGGAGCAGTGGCCCAGGCATCAGTCAGCTCTTCAGTGAATGCATGAACACTGTATGAACACTGCAACGGAGCAAACCACCTACAGGACATACCCTTCCTCTTGGAGATCCTGCTCCTTGAAGAACTGCCGTGGGCGAGCTCTCTGCCAACTGCTAGGAGTGTACATCGTTCCAGCTCAGGGGCAGCGAGGAGCCAGCGAGGGAACAGGCCTGGGTGTCAGATGCAAGAGGGGCCGGCCAGAGGACCCGGGATCCCCAGCTCTCCTGTGCTGGTGTCCACAGTCCCTGGGTAGAGGATACAGGCAGGAGCAGGCTCTGTGGGAGGCAGCGGAGACGAGCAGTGTCCAGGGAGCCTCACAGTGATAGGCGGAAACCCTGTCTGTGCTCTGGGGGTGCGGACTTGCAACGCTACCGCCCCCTGGCTCTGGCTGCGGAGCGGATGCAGTAGAGAGAAGAGAGGGATGGATGGATGGATGGACGTGAGGTCTGCAGCCTGTACAGCTCACCGCCAGCTCCGCATCCTGGGTTTTCAGGAGAGTGTCTGACCACATCCAGCCAGACACCCTCCCAAAAGGAGCGGGAAGCTCAACTCTGCACTTAGAGCAGAAAGCTCGCATTTCTTCCCTGCTGAAGGGGCCAGCGAGGCCACAGCAGAGCAGTGCTGCAGCAGAGTCAGAGTCTTCTGGGCTACCTGACTCAGACACAGCCAGGTTTGTTGCTAAGCCTGGTGAAATCAGAAAGGTAAAAAATACATAGTGCTAGGTTAGCCTACCCAAGACTAGATTTTTTTTCTGACACAAGGTTTTACTATGCAGTTCATGCTGGACCTGAACTCACTTTGTAGCCCAGGCTGGCCTCGAACTCACAATGACCCTCCTTCCTCAGCCTCCTCCTGCCTCAGTGAGGGAATTACAAGTGTGTGCCACCAGGCCTGGCCCTGGGTTTGTTAAATCCAGATTTAATAATGCTTTTCTGTTTGGTGAGATTGCAGGCAAATTTTATGAGGCTTCTCTTTCTCCTTCTTCCCTCCATCCTTCCTCCCTCCCTTCCTTCCTTCCTTCCTTCCTCCTTCCTTCTTTCCTTGCTTCCTTCCTTCCTTCCTTCCTTCTTTCTTTCTTTCCTTCTTTCCTTCCCTTCTCCCCAGCACATATTTCCATCCATCCTGGGGAGTGGGTGCATGGACATATGCTTGGTTATTTTTCTCTTGTTGCTGAGACAAAATACCAGATGCCCAAAGTTAAGGAAGGAAAAGTTATTTAGCGCACAGTTTGTGGAAATTTCAGTTCACAATCAGCTGGCTCCAAAGCAGGATGGCGTGGTGCAAGGCGACTGTTCAAGATGGTAGAAAACAGCAAGAGCAACAAGAGCAAAAAGGAGGCAGGGCCTGTCTTCCTGCCTTATACTGTAAGCAGGCTGCCCACCCACACCATGTCCCTGCCCTCCTCCTGCACAGGCTGAGGGTGTTTACAGATGAGGACCCTGGCCCCTGCTGAGTCACTCAGTTAACTTCTAGACCTCTCAAGCTGACACAGCACACCAATCGTTACATGACATCTCTTAATTCTTTTTGTTGTCCCCTTTCTCTCCCTTCCCTTAGCCTCCCTGGACCTCTTGGGTCCCTTCATACAGGCGTACACACGTATGTACATTTGAAGTACTTGATGATCACATTCCAAGTACAAAATTTTAGAACATCCAACTATTTCACCGCATAATTAAACATGTTGCCTTAATGAGAGTCTGAATTCTTGACCAAGTGCCCCTCAGATTTCCTGTGAGGGAGCAATATGCCATGTAGGAAGTGCAGAGAGGAGGTGATGTCAGGTGACAGGTCAGATGCTGTTTTCTGCTGAGGACCACGGTGGGTGCTGATGTGGATACTGGCACCTCCCAGGGCGGCCGTGCCCTCGGGGCCAGGGAAATGATGCTGCTGCTCTTGGGTGGATGCCTAGGCTTGCAGAGCCATGAGCTCTAGAGGACACCGAGGGCACCCCAGTTCCTGTGGCCACAGCTGAGGGGCTGCTCCAAGCTCAGCAGAGCAGAGGCCCGGTGTGCACACAGCCCGGGTGCAGCCTGTGCCGGGACACCGCCCTGAGGTTTGTGTGACAGTGGCTGTGCATACCGGTGTGGTAGCCACAGATTTACTGGACACATTCCCTGAGGGACTTTGCCAAGTGGCGAGCCCAACTCTGGAAATCCAGTCTCTACCTCTGCCTCTCTGTCTTTCTGTCCCTGTCTGTCTGTCTGTTTTTCTCTTTCTCTTTCCATCTGTCTCTGTCTGTTTGTCTCTCTCTTTGTCTGTCTGTCTGTCTCTCTCTCTCTCTTTCTCTCTCTCTCAGATGTTTTCCCTGAGAGTGTAAGAATGATGTTTCCCACTTGGAATAATTATTTCAGATGCAGCATTTGCATTTGTCATAAAATGTCACCATGTCTGTGCCTGGGATCTCATTCAGCAGCCCAGGCTACCCTGAGGAACCTGTCACATGGGCACTTTAACCCCCGTCTCTCTTCTCTCTGCTCAGGTAGCTGGGCTCAGGGATCAGGGCTGAGCTCCTGCTCTGTCCTGGTGCACTCCAGCAGCACAGGGAGAGGAGAAAATGCTCGCTAATCTCTGGTTAGGACAGCATTCCTTTCTGAGGGCCGCACCTGCCAAGTCTGAACCTGGTCACTGCCCTGTCCAAACAGCCTCACAGGGACAGAGGGGACACAGCACGTGCACAGCCCTGGGCTCTCCTTGCTTCTGAGTGCCTGGGAGAGGCAACATGACCAGGCAGGAGGAGAAGCTGGTCCAAGCCAGTACTCCTGTCCTCAGGGCCGACTGCTATGGCCTCCCCACACTCCCCATCTTCTGCCCCCTCCTCCACTCATCAGGTCTGTCAGCAAGGGACCATGCACAGGATGGCAGTGCCACCCACGTGTCACATTACCCAGAGACACAGCTGTTGAGAAAGTGTGCACTGAGACCCTCTGGGGGTGGGGAGCCAGTAAAACCACCTGCTGGTGCATTTCTCAGGGCCTCTGCATTGTGAGGTGACACCCAGCTGTGACTGTAACTTCCTCCACTGGTTGGGGAGGGGCCACTCACTTCAAAGAGATTTGTACTTGTGACACCCTCACACAGTCCTGCAGCCATGACAGTGCCCAGCTGCAATTCCGGTGTATGAGTTGCCCTGGGTGCTGGAGCAGAGAAGTTGCAGGGTGGAAGCCCGCAGCCAGAACGGGAGCCACCATTCTGTTTCCAGCTCTGCACAGTGCCATGTGTTTCTAGATGACCTCAAGCTTCACGCGCTCAGAGGTAGGGTTTGGGAGGTGACCCAGTGATGGGGCACCACAGCTGAATGTACTCTTGGAGCTGGGGTCTGGTGAGGAGAGGTCCTGCTGCAGTGGCCTGGAAAGGGCTCACCTGTCCGGCCTCCCTCTTCCCAGCATGAGGAAGCCATGGCCTGTCCACTGTGCTGCCAGCCACACTAAGACTGAAACCTCTACAAACCACCAGCCAAGACCTCCTCTAGGTTAGCAGTGTGGGTGCCACTTCCCAGGAGGACAAAGTGACTAAGATACTCAAAAAATGAGTTTTTTTTTTTAAATCTCTTAATATCCAGTTAAACAAATTCTAGAAGTGAAATGTTCTCCAATAGGAATGATTTTCTCTTAATATAGTTGAAAGTCCTTTTACATATATTTTGCATGCATATTTTAGATAACAAAATTGTGGGAACACACTTACGTGTAAAATCAAACAATGTTCCTCCTTGTTCCTGCCTGTAGGTATCTGTGGTTGGTCCACTGCGCATTCTGGACCACACAAGGCTGAGGAAGTCAAGTAACACACATATTAGCTCTTCGACTTAATTATCAGTGGTGGTAGCACACTATCTTCCAAAGCTATAGTTTGAAAATTTTCAAACCAACAGAAAAGTACAACATACAAAGTTTTTGGGATCTACTGCACAGTATGATGACCCCAGTTAGGGACATGGTGTGTGTCTCCTAATTGCTAAGGACATTTCCAATGTCCTTACCATAAAATGCCGAGTATATGAGGTGATAGATATACTAATAAACTCAAATTCACCATTTCGCACTGTGGAATGTTTATCTAAAAACACCAGCCTATAAATGCCAGTCACCTCACCGACCCTAACATGGCCTTGTTCATCAGTTCTTCTCTGACGGGCGAGTAACAGGATAGCCACTCCAGTGCACTGTGCTCCTGCCCAGTGGGCATCAACACTTAGCCACATCTGCGCGTGTGTGTACGCACACGTATGTGTGCCTGTACATGTGTGTGTGCATCGTATGTGTGTGCATGAGTGTGTATGTGCATTCGGGGTCATTTGAGAACCTTTTCGATGAACACTGCAGATCCGTGGTGTGTCTCTCAAGAGCCAGGACGCACTCCTGGAAACCTCGGGACCACCATTCCTCAGGAGATCAGAGCCCGAGAGTTCATGCGGCGCGGTGGTGAAGGGTTTGCGGTCCTTATTCTCGTCCCCACTTCCCAGCTGGGAACTTCTCAGCATTTCCGTTTCCAGAGGGAGGCGTGATACGCTGCGGCGGAACCTTTCATCCAAGGCAGCTGCGCTGCTTCTCTACTTCCCTGTTGCCGGCGCTGTAAGGAGTGAAAGCCAATTATTTTGTAGAATGTTCCCTGAACTTTGAGCTTAAATTTTTATCAAATACTCCTGGCAAGAATGTCACCTTGGTGATAACTCACCCTCCCTGGAGCTCACGTTGTGGGCCGTCTTCTGCTTGGTGAAACTCAGCATGAAGACTCGTTTGGAATGGCGTCTGTCAGCTCTCCCCATTGTAAAGGTAATGGCTGTCTTTATGATTAGGAAACAATACTAGTAATTAATAAGTAATAAGTGAATATCTCCTTTCCCCAAACAATGGGTCAGATGTTAACAAGCAGAAGCTGTACACTGGCACGTGTCAGCCCTCCATCAGCGCTGTGCATCTGTTTCTGATTTCTAGTGGCCACTGTTGCCCCACATACTGCAGGCTGCCAAGGAATTGTCGGTCTCAGATTGCCCGCAGCAGCTCAGGCTAGCATGAGGAATTGGAGCATGTTTCTGATGTGGCTCAGGGCTGTGATGTCTTGGGAATTTGGAGATTTAACAAAGTTGTTGTTGTCCTTAGGTGGGGGGGGGTTAGAGCAGCTCACACATGCTAGACACATGCTCTACACTGAGTGACACAGTCAGCCCCTTTGCAGTTTCAGTGATATAAAAGCATAGCCACGGCCCTCCCGTGTAAGTACTGCCCTTCCTCTGTGTCTGTGGGATTCCACCTAGCAGAGATCACAGATACTCAGAAACGACATAGAGCCTTGTTTCACGTTTCTGAGCCTGAGATGACACAGTACAATAACTGCAGACATGGTGCGGGCACTGCATTAGGTGTTGCAAGCCACTAGGGATGACAAAGCACTCGGGGGTGTGGGAAGGACATACGCTACCACGGCCCATGGAGAGAGAAGGGCCTGATCACCCGTGAGTTCTGCTGTCCGAAGAGGTCTGGGAGCAGCCCTGCAGAGGCAGGAACAACCGCACTGTGCTAAAATACATTTGCTGTTTCTAGTGTCTGGTCCTGCAGGTCGGTGCCACAGGAGAGAGGCTACTCACACAGGAACGCCGAAGCATCGCGCTTAGACTTAGAGAAGCAGTTGTGCCCCAGGGGCGTGTGTCTGAGTAACACAGAGCAGGAAGCAGTGGGGAAGTAACTGGAATGAGCAGACCCGGGACACTGCACACGCTTCATCGCAGGCTTCCCAGAGGGCAGAGTGGGGAGACAGTAGCTCCGCCATCACACTTGAGGGCTGGACAGAGCCCGGCAGTCCTGTGTCACAGGAAGCCATCTGCTCATGCGGGAGGGGAGGCCTCCGACTGCTCTGCCTGCTGTTCTGTTTCTTAAGTACTAGTGAAAGGTGGACTTCTTTTTATTAGATGCAACGAGCATGATCTAAGGTAAGACCAGTGGGATTCTCCCTGCCCTGCACATGGTCCTATCTATGCTGACATTTTCTTAACCCTAAAAATATCCCCAAGTAAGAGGAGGGATTTCGACCTAAGGAAGGAATTAGTGCTGAGGACTGGAGAACAGAGAAGGTGAGAAACCACTCAAAAATACTTCAAGGAGTTAGATCAGAGGCAAAGCTGGAAGTTTAGAAGCTTATCATCCTGGTTTTGAACAGGATTTTGAGACACTAATTAGGGCCCTAAGTCTCTGAGGCCGACTGGTTTCCTCAAAGGCCAGTTTGGAAGCAGAAATAGAAGCAAAAAGCAGCTGTGCTTAAGCTTCCTTGAACCCTTGAAGATAAGAGAGCATCAGAGTGGTAACTGTGGGGCTTGGAGTCCGCTGCTCCCTGAGCTCAGGGTCTCTGTTTGCACAGGGGCTCTTTCAGTACCGTAACTGTTCACCACAGACTCAGCTGAGTCCCCAAGCAGTACTTAAGCTGTATAATATTTGCTGCTGGTGTGAAGGGTCTTGAATTTTGCAATTATATCATTCTAATTCAGAAAGATCTAGTTCATAGCCATATGTTTGACCTCAGCCCTCTAATCAAGGTCAAAAGAAAGTAAGTCAGCTTGCCCTGGTGCCCTTCTCCTGTGAGCCTGACCAGAGCTGTTCCCTCTTGCAGTCTGGGAAAGTTTCCTCCTTTGGGTCTGGTGCTTCCTGCTGAGTTGTGTCCTCTACTGCTGCTGCAGAGCCTCTGTGTGGAACCCAGGACCCACCCGTTTAGAGAAGTGCAGGGAAATAGTAGCACTTATAAAGGGAATGTTTTATGGGCTTGTCAGTGCTTCCTATAGCACACTTTAATTGAATTCCATAAACCTCTTAGAAAACAGGGTCCCTTGGACATCTGAATCTTAAAAAAAATTCTTTTATGTTTTTAGAACTCAAATTACCCATCAGCTATAGGTTTTAGCTGTACCTATGGTTTTGTAAGTTTGTAAATGAAATCATCTTGGAGAACAGACACTGAGATTGGCTTTTTAAGCATGTTTTTGTAGGGTTCTTGTTTGAAGATGATTAAGGGAACTGGAAATTAAGAAAAAAATCCGACAATCTCTTCAGAGAGAGTAAATTTATCCTGCTGTTTCTGCACCTGCATGTCCTATACATAAGTTAAAAATAGACTTCCCATAATAAGTTTGTTTTCTGGAACACATCTAGAAGTACAAATGCATCCATCAGTGAGGTTCAGACTGTGATCTTGCAGGGGTCTAATCCCCCACTCTTGGGGGCCCCTCAGATCCAGTGCCCTGGACATATTTTGGTGTTGTCGCCGTGGAGCCCTGTTCATGAAGTGGAAACCTGTGTTCACTGATTGGCATCCAGATAGTACGTTAATTAAAGTGGGTGCTATCAAAATTTTCACCACTGCAGACTTAGAACATAATTAGGAGCAGGGAAGAAATCAACTCAGTATTATAGAAGCCAAAAGAGATCACAACCCCAAAAGGATCTTCAGAGCAGCAAATTCTCAGCAGCACAATGCAAATCAACTGCTTGGGTGTTAGAAAGAGCTAATCCAAGTCCTGCATGTGAACATTCCCTGTGTCGCAATAGATGACAACTTTATCATCAAAGGTATCTTATCAAGATGGCCTGTTAGTGTTCCTCAGAAAAACAGAGCCAATGATACAGTATATGAAAGGAACTGTCTCTGTGGTAACTCAGTCCACATCCAAGGCCTCAGGACACAGGCAGCCAGTGGCAAGTCCTCATCATCCATCTGGATTTCAAAGCTTGGAGACCCAGTGTCCAGTGACCTGAGAAGATGCACATCTGCAGTCACTGGGACCAAATGTCCCACCTGCAGCTTGCTTCTCCTGTTTGGATCATTGGTGGGTTGGACAGCATCAGTGCCTTAGAGGTGGGCTTTTCACTAAGTCCACTGATCCTCTGCCAGTCTCTCCTGCAAGCACCTCATGTGGCCCAGTCCACTTGACTCATGAGGTTTTCCACCACGAGGGGAGATGTTCCACCCCTTGGCTGCATGAGCTGTGCATGTGCATCCTCAGAAACCATGCTAATCTCCCAATGATGACAGGACCGAGAGTACAGCTCCATCTGCTTCAAGTGGTGAGCCTGCCATGACTAGAAGCACAACAATAGCTTCCCGGGAGGGCAGACAAAGGTTCTGACTGATACTTACTCTTCTCTTATTGTACAGTACCTAAATAGTGTTGTGTAAAATTAACAATAATTAAATTACCGAGATAAAGTCAATATATCTTATGTGATATTAGGAAATAAGAGATGCAAGAAAATATAGCTTTTTGTTAAAATAGGTACATTGATCAGCCTTCCCATTGCTGGGATGAATTGCTCTGCTCCCCTAGAAATATTGCTGACTGAATCAGAGCAAAAAAAGGTCATCAAGAGCTTTCAGCATGCTGGGAACAGAGTAGAAAAAAGCCATCTGTGATGGAATCATGATTAGATTGAGCAAGGACTTTTCATCAACAAGACGATGTTACAAACAATAAATAAATTTCAAGGGGGATTTATTTTTATCATAGAAGTGTGTATGGCTAGCCTTTTCTGAATGGTGAACCTGTTGCGTTTCCAGTTTACTGCCATGTTCCCTGTCTTAGGAAGTCACTTGTAGACCCAGAGCAGAGAGATGTTGCTGCAGGCTAAGTACATGGCGCTGGAGGCAGAGCGGTGCCATAGCTTCTAGGACAGCAATTCCCAGGGAGACAGAGGCAGAGGAGGGCTCAGGGGCCTGACAGCAGGCTGTGAGGAAGGCTACCTGGGTGGGCATGGGAGAACCTACAAAGAGAATCCAGGGTTGCTGAACACAGAGAAGGAAAGCACATCCCCAGAATGTTCCCAGAGATGGAAACAGCCTTGGTCAGTGCAAATACCGCTGGAGGGGGGCCCCACCAGTTGCTCAGTTATAACTATCAACAGCTGTCAGGTGAGGGGTGAAGCCTCTGCCTGTCACAGTCCACACTCTGCCAGCAAAAGGCACTGACATTATGGGAAACTTTCAGATGACTATGGGGGTTTACATTTTCCCAATAAAATAGTATATTTTATAATCAGAGAGTTACAAACTTTTGTCATACTTTGGAACATTTTTGCACACAAGCACTTGATGCTGCACAGCTCCTAGACAGCTGTCCATCATCTCCACTCATTATAGGAGGGGTTAGAACCAAAAATCCTCATCTGCTGTAAAACACGTTAACCAGACAGAATCTTGTGGTTCTGATGGCGACAGTGCCAACAAGAGTGGGTGCCAAGGGGGGCTGTGGGTCACACCTTTGCTCCCAGCATGCATTCACTGTGTGACCTCCCAACTATGTGGGCTTGGTATCTGCCCTGCTTCCGGGATGAGTGGGCCCTGGGACACGAGACCATTTGCCCAGAAGCATCCATGCAACCTCTGCAGAATGTGATAATATTTATCACATAAACCCAAGGGTAGAAGGAAGCATGTTGTTTAGAAATGTGGAGCTCGGAGCTGGGAGGAAGGAAGGAAGGAAGGCAAGAGGGAAGGAAGGGAGAGGGAGGGAGGAAGGGAGGGAAGGGGAGAGGGAGGGAGGCAGGGAGGGAAGGAGGGAGGAAAAGGGGAAGTGGAAGAAGAAGGAGGAGAAGGGGAAGAAGGGGAAGAGGAAGAGGAAGGGAAAGAGGAAGGAAGGGAAGAGAAAGAAGGAAAGAAGGAAAGAAAGAAGACAGAAAGAAAGAAGATAGAAAGATTGAAATAGTTACTTGAGGAAGAAATTTGAGAGTGGGAGTCTAGGAAAGAAAACTACTAATTTTGTTATAAGTATTTAGGTGCTATTTGCCAAATACTTATAACTATATGCTTATATTATTTAACAAAAAGGCTTTTAAACGTTACAAAAAGGAAAATGGAAGCAGCAAATGACATAATTTCCCCTTTTTTTTCCACAGAGTTGAGGTGTGAGCGTTGGTGGGGACACCCCCTGCCCCAGTGACTGGGGAGTGACGAGGAGTCAGGAACACTTTCATGCCCAGCAACAGCTGCCGCACTGAGCAGGGGCAGCCGCTGTGCGTGGCTGAGGCTCCTGGGCCTTCCATGTGGCCTGGATGCCCTTAGGTTCTTTTGCTCTGTTTAGAGCCCACTGAGTGTATTAATAAGACCACAGGGGGATACAACAGAATCGCGATGGTACTGCCAAGGGCAGGCTGGAGATTCTCAGTAAAACAACTGCCTTCTGAGCCACAAGGGAACACAAACCAGTTCATTTAACTGGCTGATATCCCTCCCTCCGCCAGCATATTGAGACAGCACTTCCTGTGTTCAGTAGCACCAATAGGCAAATGCTGGCAGATGTCAGTTTTGTCACATGAAGTCCTAATGTTTGGGGGGGGAGGGGCTGCTAGGAGCATGAGTTAAATCAATGAGGGGCAAAACCGCTAGTAACATCCCCAAAGCTGAGCCAGTACCTGTGCATGCATGTTTGCACACATGTGTGCGCATGGTGAGTTAGAAGGTTAAATACAAAGACACTAATCTCAGTGACTGGATCAATCGAACACCTGAAAGCTTAGATTTTATGGTCTTAATCTGTGAACGGAGCCATCTAAGTACAGGAGAGTCTTTGTACTCAAAGAGAGGCTTGTGTAGCACACACAGAGGGGAACAGGGTCCACCCGACCCTCGGCCCCACAGGCCAGTGGGGTCCTCACCCCCTGCCCATTCACACCCTCTCCCAGCACACTTGGCCCTGTGGGCGCCGTCACTCACTGCCACCACAGAGCTAAGGAACTGCCAGGTGGGATGTGGGGGTGACAAATGCAGTGACAAGCAGGACCTGAGGTTGCCCTCCTCTCTGACAGCGCTCAGGAGATGCTGCCCTGGAAGCACAAGAGAAAGCTGAGTGAAGTCTAAAGCAGTGTGATTCTCTTCCAGGAGAGTGAGGGACTTGTGAAGTTGCCTGGAGGCCAGCATCACACTTTCATGCTTGCCAGGAACAGAGCAGACCACTCAAGGTGGAAACAACAGGAAGGGAGGTGAGTCAAGGAGTTCCTGGGAGAAGGAGCAGCGTGCTGAGAGGCCAAGGTGGGGGCACAGGTGGAGAAGACACCCCAGGGGCACTGGGACAAGTTCTCACGATGGCACAGAAAAGTCCGCCAGCACCTTCGGAGACGCCCGGTCACCCTCCATGTACAGGGGGCCACTGTGAAGACAGGTGCACAGGTTTAGCTGAGGACAGCGCCTGTCTTACCACACCAGTGGAGTAACAGAGCACAAACACAACCTCTGCTTCCTTTCCTGACTTGTTCCTGAGGAGCAGGCATTTTGTTCTGGGGACCTCACATCTAGATTCTCATAGAAAACGCAGTTTCCGTCTCAAGTTTGTAACCAGCCTCACTGACCTGCAGGTGGAAATTTAGACGCAGCTTTCTGACACCAAAGATGACGATGCTTTCCCTCTGTGTGCCACGTTTTCTCCAAATCCTGTGGCTGACCCTGGAGTGAAAGCCACATGGTAATGTGTGAACTGACTAAATGTGAGCTGAATTCCTAAAGGGTCGTTGGGGTGCGAGCCAAGGAACCGGCACTCGTTCCGTGGGGACCCTCAGGGTCTCCGGAGGCCTCGGCTCCTACATGCCCTCTCCTCGCTTCCCCACCATGCCTGGACGCCTCTTGTCACCCATGGGAGCTTTCAAGGAATATAACCCTGTCACTCACCCTTCTCACTATTACCAGGTTGGGGACATGGGCGGAGCCACAGAGCTGTACTTTTCCGCTCATTGACATTGCCTTCTCTTCCTCTCCACATGGTGAAGTTTAGTGTTACAGCTTCTGAGTGGCTTTGAAGTACAATAAATGTGGTTTTGTTAGACAAAATCAAGTTTACTTGGGTAGGTTCTCTAAAATAAAGATTTTCCTTGAGTGGTGTTGCTGACTGCCGTGAACCACTTAGGAAGTGCCAGCACAGAAATGACAATGCGAAGAAGTGGCTACTACCCAGAGTGAACCTGGCCCCGTTTCCGCTGCCCTGGAGCTCCACCAAAGAGCGTGATTTGAGGAATTCACCGAAAGCTGAACTGAAACCCTTCCCTTAAAGTTTTACTACCACGACTTTTAGGATTACACTATGAAAACGAAGGCGGGAGACTGAAGGAGAAGATGGAGTTTGAATTCTTTTAACTGAGACCACACCGGTTTCCTGCAGCCCTGGGTCAGGAACACCTTGAAAGAAGACTTTCCCAAGTATCAGCCCAGGTGGACGACTTTGTGTTTCACTAAAACACAAACAAAAGCAAAACAACCGAATGCCCATCAAGCAAAAATCCTCCCCTGACTTCTTATTCCCCACTTATAAAGCAAACATGATCTCAGAATAAAAATTTTTACATGATTTTAGCTTCATGATTAGCATGATATGTTTTTTCTAATGCGTTTTATAAGTTCTTTGTAGAAAGATGAAAGCTGTCTCACAAAATAGCCCAGATCCTTTTCATGGGTGCATGGAGATTACTCACTGAAAGGCAGCACTTACTGGGGTCCACTGAGAAGATGCTTCAGACGGTGACCAGAGCCCCGCATCCGGGTGCCTGCCCCTTTTGGGTGGAGCAAAGGGGACTCTGGGTGTCTTAGTTACATTTCTCATTGCGAAGACAAAATACTTGACACCCAAAGTTAAGGGAGGAAAGGTTTATTTGGAGAGGTTTCAACCCCTAGTTGGCCAGCTCCAAGACAGGGTGGCACACAGCAAGGTGGCATTACAGAGGAGACGCAGTTCATTGCAGGCAAAAACAGCAGAAGGAAGTGAGCAAGGGACGAGACAAGCCTCTCTTTGTCCTTTATATTCTGTCCAGGGTGGCACACAGCAAGGTGGCATTACAGAGGAGACGCAGTTCATTGCAGGCAAAAACAGCAGAAGGAAGTGAGCAAGGGACGAGACAAGCCTCTCTTTGTCCTTTATATTCTGTCCAGGCTACTGGGATGAGAGCGGTGCCAGTCCAATCAGTGGATGGATCCAGCAGTCACCCACCCTTAACCCCAGCACACTTAACCCCAGCTTTGTACTGTGAATCAGTCGCACACTCTAACCAGCCACTTCTGAAAAACCCCATCTGTGACTCCACGCGGCTTTGGGGGACACCAAAGCACAGCCTAAGCACTGGGAATCGAACAAGGAGAGGAGAGACACAGGCTTGCCAGAGACTATATTCTGAAGGTAGGTGGGGATGCACACTTCCTGAAGTCCGGTGCACAGGCATCACTCCTGGGGTGCTGGGAGCAGAGCTGGTCAGGTCCCTGACTTTGGAGGCTCACTGTCAGTCCTGGGGTGCGCTGAGCTGTGCCCCAAAGGAAAACCGATCAGCTTTATTCAGACAAAAGCCACGGTGTGCTTTAACCTCTGCAGCCGTGGCGGGACTAGGAGCGTGGGGGCGTGGCAGCTCCTCCGGCACTTGCTGCATTTCTGTCACCGTATTACACCTGTGGACTGCTAAGTAACCAGGGAGCGGTCACTGCGCCGCCATGCGACCCAAGCCGGAGTCGCTCATTCTGCTTCCAAAGGAGCTGAATCAGAAGCTTATAACCATACCACCAGGACAGCGCTTCCTGGACCCAGTGTGACCCTGCAATGCTGGTTCCCCGGCCCATGTTACACAGGGGTGACGTGCCTCACCAGCCCAGGGAGACGGAGTGCTCGGTCCCGTCCTCCCTGCACACCCTGCACGTCCTGGGTCCAAGACACTCCCTCCTTCCGTCCCACACTTCTCCCTTTAAAACAGCACTGCCACTGTTGCCGGCACACACGCTTTCTTGGTCTTGCCCCACTTGTGCTTTTGCTACTCTGCTCTTTCGCCACCTGTGTTACCAGACTCTGCAATCCCTCTCCCAAGGCAGCATCTGTGTGAGACCCTTCCAGAAATTAAGGGACTGATTAAGCATGAACTTGCATCCAGCAACTGGAAGGGCATATTCTTCCACCACCACTAGTTCAGGCAAGTGTGTGCATCACCATTAGAGTATTTTAGACGATGTAAAGAATAGAAAGAGAGTTGAGTAGAAGGCCTGGTGTCAGATATAAATGATTACAGTCTGTGCTGAGAGCAACATACAGAGACTCAAGATGCGAAGAGAAGATATGCACATCTTAATGATGCCAAAGAATGAATGTCCAGGATCCCTGAGGATGAAACAGAGGAGGCCGCAGAGGTAAGTGGAGGTGTGCATGTCAAGTGTCTCGTAAAGTTTCTGTTTAGAGGTAAATCTTAAAGAATTAACTCATTTTATGACCTTGCAAAAGTAATTTAGTACCCCCACTTCACTTTCTTTATCTATAAATGAGAAGCCTGAGCCAAAGATTTTCTTCCTGCTCGGAAACATTTGATGCTATGATTTTCTGATAGAATTTCCCATCAGGCAAAAAACAGCATTTGACTAAAGAGGGGAATTTTCTTCTATCAAAACAAGAAGACAGTTCTGTCATTTGTACTAAGATCTCTGGAGATTATTCCAGATGAAAAATTCCATAGGGCAGCTGTGGAAATAAAGTGCTTGATGAAGAGCTTGTGGTGCTATCTAAGGGCAAGAGAGAGCCCCCTCCATGCATGCCATGCTGGGCCCCTTTAATCCTCCTGTGAGGTTGTGCTAGGCCACAGGGCCTCCTCAGGCTAACACTGCGCGCAGAGGCACAGGTCACAGTAGTGAGATCCCAGCCTCTCGATGCGATGCCAACCGCCCTAAATCTATGTCCTGTGATTTCTCTTGTAATTAAAAATTACTGGGTCATCAGGTGGAGAACTCTCTTGAGAAGGAGACCTATGAGCAGATGCATGGGCAGCTTCGAAACTCGAAGCAGTAGATGCAGCTAGTGAGGAGAATCAGGGTCTTTCTATACTGAGATCACCCTAATACTGCCTAGGGTACAGTTCTTAAAGTGTCAAATCGAGCAGTGTTGAGTGTGGTCGTGGAGTGCTGTGGCATCGCCACTGTCTTGTCACCGAGCAGTTTCAGCACCACCGGGGCGCCCACTCTCGCTGGTGCTGTGTGTGGCTTTGTCTGCCTTCGACTTGCATTCTGTCTGTGTCTCTGATCCCAGCGGGTACCCTCGACAGAGGCAGAGTTCCATCTTTCCTCTCATCCATTCTGCCTGTCTGTGTCTTAATTGGAGCATTTAATTTATTTACTTTATAATTTTAATGTAACTACCAATAAGATAGGGTGTACCTCTCATGACCTGTGTGACGGGTAAGTGTGACTATCAATGTGACTGGACACCAGACACCTAACACAGCAGTAAAGCAGGAGTCGGGGTGTCTGCAGGGCGTTTCCGCAGCCAGCTATCACCTAAGCCGCCATCAGGGGTTCGGATCCACCTGGTTGCTGGCAGCCTGGTGGGCAAAGCCTGGAGAGCTCGAAGCCTGGGGGAGAGGAAGGAAGTCGCCTTCAGCTGGGGAGCTGTACTCTGCTTGAGCTGCTGTGTCATCGGGGGCCTCAGACTCTAGCTTTTCTGCCTCCACTGCAGATGCAGCCTGTCCAGAAGCTCTGGACTCAGGGTTCAGACTGACTCTGGGTCCCTGGTCTCTGATTCCTTCTTTTTGTTACTTCAGCTACTTGAACTACATGGCTCTGGACCCTCTCCAGCCTGCAGAGGGCCACGCTTGACTTTCCAGGCTCTGGTCTTTTAAGCGTATCTGGTAAGTGTCCTTCCGTGTGTGTGTACGTGTGTGCGTGTGTGTGTGTGTGCGTGTGTGTGCGCACACACCGCACATATGCATTCTATTATTCTGCTCCTCTAGAGAATGCTAGTCCACACACCAGGTAACTTACATCTTTTCTTACTCCTTCAATCTCTTCACTGCTGCTTCCTGCTTTGTTAAATAGATATTTTATAGCGAAACACTTGCTCCCTGCCCATGTCTTCACATATTTCTAAGTTATGTTCTTAGTGGTTCCTCTGAGGGCTGCTGTTAGTGTCTTAATTTTTACCCATGTCTGGGCAGCTACTGATTTAACTGAAGTCCTGAGAAGGAGCTGCAGTCTGTCACTCTCGACTCTTCCCCACTCACGGTCTGGAGACGCAGCTCCACGGCTCCCATCCGCCCGGTTTATTACACTACGCCTTGTCTGTAAGTCTGACCGGAACATCCGAGTGACAGACACAAAACCTGTCCGTGCTGACTGCTGTGTTTACCCATGCGGCCGTCCTGACTATTTCTGCGTGGCCTCAAATTCCTGGCCCCACTCCCCGGCCTCAGCCAGCAGGGCTCTGTTAGTGTTTCCTGTAGGGCAGATCTGCTGGGCAAACTCCCCTGCTGCTCTCTCAGAATTTCAAAACCTCTTCCTTACTTTTGTAGGATAGCTTTGCAGGACATAGACTTTCAGTTGACAATTTTCTTTTTTCCTTCAGTGCTTTTAATAAATCTCACATTCTTTCTGGCCTGTATGGTTTCTGCCAAACTTATGAACATTTTGTAAGAACCAAAATATGCTGATTTTAAGTTGTGTTTTTTTCTGTGGTGTGCTCTGTATTTTTTTGCCTAGACTCATGGAATCAATTTAGGCCTAAGTAAACCAAACTCCTCAATTTGCAGTTATTCAGACAAAAACAAAATTGACTTCAAAGCAACCTGGTCGGAAGGCTGCCCACTGTGAGAAGCTTTCTCTTGGTCAGTGGCATGAGAGTCCAAGAACTATGGCTCCTGGGTTCCTGGGACTCGCTTTCTTTCTTGCCTGTTTCTCCTTACCTTCCAGTCTGAACCCTCTGCTGTCCTAACTCGTGAACAATGCGATTGTAATTTCACTTCTTTTCTGCTATTATTTCAAATTTGCAGCCAGACTTTTCGCTCTGTATCTAAACTTAGCAAAATATTTGTCACTTAGCAGCCTCATAGGATAAGCGCTGGCCTCTTTGTGAGGCATGGGAGGGGGGACTAACTCCAGTGTCTGCTTCCACACAATGCTTGAGCTTACACCTCTAGGCGGGCATCAGCCCTCACTCTCCTCCTGCTCCCCTGTGACTCCACTGTGCCTGCCTGTGCCCAGGGCGATATCGGTAGGGTGACTAGTCTCCTTTCCCCAAGTGCACATTCGGGTTTCTGGAGCAAGGAGAAGGTAGCGAACATACAGAGGTGACCAGGAAGTATCTGGTGATGTGATGTCCTAGATGCTGTTTAATGCTTTTTCAGCACACCAAGCACCCAGCTGGTGGGTCTGAGGGGTGCAGGAAGCCCTCTAGAGAGCGTGCTCCACCCACCAAGGGCCAAGTGAGGTCACAGCAGCAAGTGCAGCAGGTGCAGGCAAAGGGGACTAGAGCTCTCCGTCCAGCACATCCTACTACCCTGGTCAGGTGCTGAGGTCCCCAGCCTGGCAAGGTGGGGAGAACCTTGCCATTTGCATGCTAATGAAGAGAACTTGCCCTTGTTCTATTTGCTAATCCCCTACCGAATTTATAAGAATTTTCTCTCCTTTTACTTCATTTTAATGAGTTTTTCATATATAGAAGAACAAGATAAAATTTTCAAGAAAAAGAGATACCTGGAACAGCTGGTTTGGATTTAATATTGAATCACTGAAGTTCATTATGCTGATTTTTAATCAAAAGGCAGAGAGACGAGGACTTTTTTGTGACAAGGCACATTTCTTTCTAAATGGACCATTCTAGTACAACAGTAAGGTCTCCTACAAGGACAGCGCTTCATACACTAAGTTTTGTTACACAAAGAATTGGTTCACTTTATCGTGGGTAGAAGGAACTCATTTTATTGCCAGTGCACAGAGGAGCCTTTATCATGTTTTAAAAATGAAGATGTGGATGTGCATAGCTTTGGCTTGCCTTGATCACATAGATTATAGGAAAGAAATTCTTCTTTCATTGGTTGGAGGTGGGTTTTGTGTCAGCAAGGATGGTGGGGCAGGTGGAGAATCAGTACAGGAAAACCAGGGCATGCTGGCTTGATAGCGCTCAACAAATGCCTCACTTTCTAACCATAGGAGCAACGTCTCTGAGGAAGGGCACGTGAGCCAGTTCTGCCACTCTGAGTCAGGATGGGGATGATGCAGACTGGCCAGTGGGGACAGTGGGGACCACAGTGGGGTCACCCATCCCATCAGGAGCACCGAGCTGCAGGTGGGGCAGGGTGGTGTGTGCTCAGACAAACACAGCCATCAGCTCCTCAGGAATTATGGGAAGGCAGCATGTCCATCAGTCAGAGTCCAATCAGGAGACAGAAACCACAGGGTCATCTCAACAGAAGCTGAACACAAAGAGCTGTGAAGTCTCCATAGGAAAACGAGGCTAAAGGGGAGGCTGAAGGAACTGAGGCTGGCAGCACCTAAAGATGGACATTCGGGGAGCTGCTGCTGTGGCCCACCCAGGTTACCATGTCAGTCCCCAAGTGGCAGTGGGTGCAGGAAGGTAGCGACCTTCAAAGGATGGAGCCGTATGGGATGTCGGGAGGCTGTGGGGTGGGGTCTCACGGAGGAATGTCGCCCAGAACCACAGTGAGGTGCTGCAGCTGCACGTCCAGCATCCAGCTCTGACCCCTTACTGGCTTCTTATGTGCAGACGTGGCCTCTTCCCCCTATGGGTTCTGCCTAGTGCTGGGCCCTCTGCACCTCACTCTCCAACAGTGTAAGTTCAACAAGCCTCTATTCTTTATCAAGTTAGCCCGCCTCAGGGTTTTCCTAATAGCAATGGTAACAGACCCAAGCAGGCTCCTTCCCCAGGAACCCTCATTTAACACAGCAAGGCTGCAGCCCCAGGCCCGGAGGCAGAGCTGGGACCCAGGCACACAGTGTGCATCACACAGAGCCCACTTCCCATCAGGGCAGTGCTGTGTGGGAGCTGTGGGTGCCCTGTCCATCTCAGGAGAGTGGGGGAACTGTCTCCAGGGCCAGGGGCAGAGGCAGGTGACAAGGGTGCAGGGGACCAGCGTGGCTGCCAGGGCAGAGTGGATGGCACCAGTGTCCACTGCCACCAAGAGAGAGGAAACAAACATCAGGCCCAGCTGGGGCTGCCTGGTCACCAGGACAGCATGCTTCCCAGGTGGTGTGGTGTCCCGAAGCTACCAGTGCTGACAGGGCAGCAGGCACAGGAAGGAGCAGGAAGCACAACCCCTCCCTCCACAGTGTCCCTGCAGCCCTCTCAAATCCCGTGTCACCAACTGCAAAGGACAGATGCCTATTGCAGTCCCTGAGGGAGAGCAGTGCCAAGTGTGGTCTCCAGATGAGTGGCAGTAGGTCAGAAACTGGCCCAGTTGGAAACATGCATTTCCATTCGAAATGAGAAACAGAGTTGGAGGGATTGGGTTCCTTGTTTAAGGAGTGCACCTGGGGGGGGGGGGCAGGGGAAGCTGGCACACTTGCCTGGTATTTCAGTCCAAAAATCATGCCCTTGTCCTCCTCTCCCCATCTTGTTCCTCCTCTCCTTCACTTTGTGTCCTGTAAACAGCACCCCAGCATCCCACTTACTGCTGGACCACACAAAGCCTGAAAGGCTATGTTCTTGGTGCCCAAGGTGACAGAGACACTGTGATAGGGGCCTCGCCCTGTCCACCCGAATCTGTCCCCCTGATTTCCAGCCAGGGCCTATATTTCCCAGCCACATCTCACCTTCCTGGCTGCTGGGCATGGTCACATGTCCCAGTTCTGTCCTCTGGAAGAGCCATGGGCCTGCCCCAACCAGACGGCTGGGTAACAGTAACCTAAGTGTCCTTGGAGTGACTCAGGGGCAGTGGAGAAGCCCAGCTAAGCCTGGCTGCTGGCAGCGCCCAGCACATCAAGCAGAGCTGCCCTCAGGACGGAAGCATGCCCTGTTCCAGAAGCCAGCTTTAAAGTTAGCTAGGCAGACAGCAGTGAACCCTGGGAGCTGGCGCCCCTGTGTGTGGGGACACACACGGAACGTCTGCTGGGTGAGAAATGAGAACAGTGAGCACACTTGAGGCTGCGCAACAAACAAGGCCCTGAGCCACAGGCCACATACAACAGCTGCTGTGGCACTCGGAGACAGCTGAGCTGCTGGACCATCCTGCCGGGCTCACTGACCTTTGGCTTTGTGTTCTTCCTCTCTTTCCATATGCTGGGCTCTCTGGCCGCCATGCTCTTTCTTGCCTCAGTGTCTCTTTGTGCCTTGGCCCTGTTCTCCTCTGCACCTCCTTAGCAGAGCTGGGGCTGTCCATCCCCATGGTCCCACTGTGGCTCTCTGGACTCTCCTGCAACTCAGAGCTCTTCCTCAGCTTCTCTCTGCCTCTCTAGCTGCACATGTCTGAGAAAAGAATCTGCTTTGCCCCAGGTCATTTTCCCAGTCCAGCAGACCCTAGTCTCAAATTCACTACCCCACCACAAGGGGAGGAAAGAGATGGGTTAACGCCCACTCGGCAGGAGCTCCTGCTAGGCCAGACCTTCCAGACAAGGCTTAGTTAACTTTGAGGTGACAACACCTGAAACCCAGCCAGAGCACATGCTACCATGGAAAGCTGCAGGACTAGGGGGCATGGACTTCACTGCACTGGTTCTGGAAGTGCTGCTACTCAATAATAGGAGCTTTCCTCCCCAGGCTCAGGTCCATCTGGTATAAATGAGAGTAGGCAGGTCACTGGATGACAGTTAACTCCCTGCCTGAGTCCCTACTTTCGGCTGATTTGACTTGATGGCAGGAATGGAGTAATTCCACACAGCAGCAGGGGTCAGTGCAACAACTGTGGCATGACTGGCTTTGTCTTGTTGATACCAGGCAGATAGTGGAGGTGGCCTCTTGATAGGTTTGACAATCAGCGTGACCCAGTGCTGTGTTTGCAGTAGCAGTCTTATACTGCTGGCTCATTCTTGTAGAACAGAGACCTATCAGAATTAGAAATGGAGTTAATTATTTATGGTTTACATTCTCTGTTTGGACAGTGAGTTACTTGTATAAACAGTCTCACCTTCTATTAAACAGCGCTTTGCCCTGCGAATCATAGGATTGCAGAATAAGTAATGAGCAAAGCAGAGAGACACAATTCGCCTCATTCAGGGGTCATGTAAAAGAACCCACACAAGATGTAAGTGCCTGAGTTAAGGTAGATCTCATATCCACTGTAAAACGATGCCCATTAAAAACGTAGAAAACAACTTTGTTCTGAACCACACGCAATGCCCTTATCATCTCACGTAGAAACCCGCAGTAAAACCAACAAGGAGCATAGCCATGGGCAGTGTAATGAAGTTTCTGTCAAGGATTGATCACGTATGCAGCAGTGGCCCCATCAATTTATAGCGCAGCCCGGGGGTGCCCCATCAAGCCATGGGGGAGGGGGCGCAGTGTGCTCTATAATCTTTACACACACGTCCTCTGGGGTTCCTCTCGTTAACCAGCACAAGACTGTACCAGGGCAACGAAAGAAGGGTTAGGTCAAGGGGAGGGCAGCAAGAGGCCTTAACAAGAAGAGATGCTTTAAAATTCCCTTTGAAAACAAGAGAAAGTCCCACAGTACCCTGTCTCGAAGGTAAGTGGGTGATTAATGCTTCAGCAATGCTTCAGCTAGATCAGAGGAAAAATAATTCCTTAAATATTCATGTGAAAGATAAAGAAGGAGGAAATTAAAGGAAATAAGCATCCTATGTAAAATCTTAGCAAACCAGTGATCTTTAGGTAAACATAAAAATGAATTAAAGAAGAAAATATAAATGAATCAAAAATTATTTCTCAAAAATGCCAATGAACTACATACAACCACTAATTTAGTAAAAAACTACTGACTCAAAATAAGAAATTATACGTTAGTAACTACAAATAGAAACTTTAAAAATGTTCATGTGCTTTGATATGAGACATTTACATGACATGAATAATTTCCAAAGAAAACATAATTTATCAAAATGGACTTTGGATTAACCCTAAAAGACAGCTTAACTCCAACATGCAGGGGACTTTTGAGTCTTTCCTGTCCCTACAGTAAGAAAAAGTCTTAAAGCTGGAACTCAGTGCCTCTTCTTAGATTCAGTGCCTTTTCAGGTCCCAAAAGCAGAAAAAAAATGAACACAAACCCTAGATTCATACATCAGAGATGACAGTGAGTGGGAGAACCGTGACAAAAATGTGTGAAATCCTGGTGGGTTTTTAGAGGCTGAGGGTGGGAAATTTGAGAGCTAAGAAGTACTGGAGACATGATTTTAGGGAAAATACCCACATTTTAACATGTTCATCCAGAAATTCCACTAAGTTTTAACAGTGAGCATTGGAGAAAAATTAAATCTCTCCTCTTTCTATTCATGGGAAGGAAAGTAGGTACTCTGAAATAGTCCGGGGCTTTCTTTATACCAAAATTCTGTTTTCCACAACCAGCTACGCCATTAGGGCCCTATTTGTCCTGGGGGAGGCGGTCACTCAACACCACACCCTTGCTTCCTGCATCTTCCGGTCTCATGTAACGACCAGGAAAATTGTAAAAATATTCTTGAAAAACACAGCCCAAGTACTCATGCTTACCGAAAAAACTGAGAATAAAGCACAAAATTATGAGCAGTTCTCCCCTTACCCTTACACCAGCTGGGACTCAGTGGGTTTAAACTGAGAACACCGCAATTGCACAGCAGTGAAATGGTAATAATGGTGATGCACTGTGCTTGTGTCACATGGGCACGGCCCTCTCTTTCTTTATGGGACCTTCTCTCTGGCGTCAGCCTGCTTCTTCTGCCGGGACAGGGTCCTGGGTGCATCTGGGGGCAGGCAGCGAGGTGGAGGATGGGCTCAGAGACACCGACCACTCAGAACTTAGTCATGTTTATGTCTCAATTTTCTACATATTATTTTTGGACCCCAGTTGACTGTGGGTAAGTGGCACTGCAAAAAGCAAAGCAATGGGCAGGGAGGGACTGCAGTGTCTGAAAGTCAGTTTAGATTACAAGTTGTGATCAAAATATACAGTTAATGTTTAAATTTTTAAATTATTAGAGTAAAAGACACATGGCCATGAATCCCCCCTCAACCCCCCCCCTCACTTGGAACATACCCATCCTTCTTGCCACTCTCCAAAGAAGCAGTTTCGGGGTCACCTTTCCTGAGTGTGATTATGAGATGTGATCAGAAATGTGGTAAATGTGCTGTGAAAGTAGGATACACTTGGTTCAGGCACACGGAATGCACAGTGTCTGAAGGAGATTCAGAGTACATTTGCACTGCCACTGCATTTTCTCTGCAACTTGTCACGAGTGTGAAATTTCCCACATGCTGGGTCATATCTTCATTCAGAAGGCTTTGGACTGTGGAATATTTCAGGTTTTAGAATTTCTAATTAGACATGGTTGACACCTGTATAAAATTTCAATAATAAAGACTGCCCTGCGATTATCTGTGGACTAATATTAGTGGAAGAGCACAGAGTCTAGAAACTGACCCAGAAGAATATGGTTCATTGAACTTTTCAGTTTATCAGTCCATGTTTGCAGCACAGGATGTTTACAATGCTTGTTCGAGTCAATGCCAGCACACAGTGCAGCCCCACCCTCCTCTCTTCCCACTGACAGAGAGGAGAGAGGTTGGCCGAGGAGGCAAATAAATGGTTCCGGACAATGAATATAAGAATTGAGATGAGAGAGAGACAGAGAGAGAGGTTAGGGAGGAAGGGGAAGGAGAAGGAGAAAGAGGAGGGAGGGAGGGAGGGAGGGGGGTGAGAGGGAGGGGAAAGGAAGCAAGCACAGACCTTACAACCTTCAAAAGCCTCACTGAAAGTAGACCACAGACTTAACTGTAAAATTTGAAGCTACAAAGCATCTTAAAGAGAAAGGAGAAAATCTAGATGACAGTATTTGTCTAGTTACAACACCAATAGTATGATTTATGGGAGCAAAAACTCATTAAATTTAAAGCTTCTTGTTATGGTTTATACATTGTGTCAACTTGGGGAGTCCAGAGGTTTGGCTGAGTGACTCAGCAGGAATCCAGGAGGCTTACTTTGTATACATCCTGAGCCTGTGGAAGAGGAGGGCATGGAGACTGTGTGAGAGCTACATGCCCCCCTGGGTGGGTGTGGGCTGTTTACAAGGTAAGGGAGAGAAAGAGGCTGTTTGCAGCCATTCCTCCCTTTTGCTTTGGTTCTTTTTGCTGTGCTCTGCTGCCCTGAACATTTGCCCTCTGCCATGTGCCACTCTGCCTCAGAACCATCCAAGTATGGACTGAAACCTCCACAAACTGTAAGCTAAATAAAACTTTCCTTCCTTCTTTTTGGGTGTTGGGTATTTTGTCTCAGCCATGAGAGAAAAGTAACCAAGACACTTCTGCTCTGGGAAGATAGAGCTTAGAAAAGGCAAAGACAAACCACAGCCTGGAACAGAATGACAGAAGACATATCAAAATGCACTGACGTCCAAAATATGCAAACTCACACAAGAAAACAAAAATAAGAAACAAAATCCACCAGAAACAAGTATGTCAAAAGAGCCGAAGACACGCCTGTCCAAAGAAGATATACAGGTGGCACATGAGCATGTGAACATGCAAACTGCATAGCACGTGAGGCAGTTACAGATGGAAACAAGGGTGAGGTTCTCCACGGAGCAGTTACAGTAGCTAACATTAAAAAATGGCAAAGCAAAGGCTGGTGAGAATGCTGGTAGGATAGCACAATGGTACAGCCAATTGGGAAGCTGTCCCAGCAGTGCTCTACAAGCTAATAGAGCCCCAGGACTTTATATAGCAATTGCACATCTTGATGTTTACCCTGGCAATGTTCTGAAAACTCATCGGTTCATAAATTCCCACCTAAGCAACCACAGTAATTTTTGTACATAACCACCAAATGCCAGGAACCACTAAGATGTTTTCCAACAGAGCAATAGATAGAAAACTGAGGTACATTTATTCAATGGGCTGTTATTTAGCAATAAAAAGAAATGAACTATTTGGCCATGAAAAGACAAAAAATAATCATCACGTATAGTGCTAAGTTAAAGAAGCTACTGAAAAGACTGCACACTGTGTGAGTCTAGCTGTAAGATGTCCCAGAAAAAACAGAACTGTGGAAATAGAAAAAATCTGCAATTGCTAAGGATGTGGAAAGTGGCTGGAGGATGAATAGGTGAAGACTAGATTTCCGGGGCAGCAACACTGTCCTGTTTGATACCGTCATACTAAACACAGCACATTACATATTTGTAAAACTCCCAGGTTTGTGCATCACAAAAATGGAAATGGTACAACCTGTGGACTTCGACATTGTGTGTTCTTGACAGTTTATTACAGTAAAGATGCGCACACAAGGCGATAGTTCTGGGGAATCCATGTGTTGGTGCTGGGGGGTGTGTTCATTCCTAGGGCCACCACAGTATAGCTATAACATAGATTTTGCACAGTTCTGGAACTTCGAGTCCAAGAGAAAAGGGTCCCTAAGTGTGCGTACTCCAAGGCCTCTGTCCTAGGTGAGGGATGACTCCTTTGCCCCTGCGTCTGCACACAGCTGGCCTGTGTGCACTCATAGCTGTGCGCGATCTCCTCTTCGAATCAGGACTCCAGTCGGCAGGCTGGGGCGGGTCCCAGTGACCTGGATTTCCCTCTGACCACATTACAGGCCTTGTCGCTACAACTAGAGTCTCAAGTAGGGGTCAGGCTGCAAACTCTGAATCTTGGAGAAATGCAGTTCTGCCCATCCCAGGGCGTGCACATGACCCCCGACCCTCCAGCCCCTGATTCCACACACTTACACTGTTCTCACTAATGCACAGGTATCGGGGGAAAGACTTAAACAACGAGCTTTAGAGGAAACAGTGCCAGGTACATGGTGGATTTGGGGGAGATTCTTTATTTTGATTAAGTTTATTGGTACATTTTAGATGTACACGAGAGTCACATTCATCAATAGGAATTTGTACCTGTTCGTGATATATCTTGATTCTTCTTTTTTCCTATTCATTTCCTCTCTTTTAAAAATGTTTTTAAAAACAGAAAATTTAAATGCTATTCCAGCTGTTCTTCTGGATTGTTAAAAACAGGAAATCATCTGAATTCATTTTAGGAATTGAGAGTAACACAAATAGCAACATTCGAGTGAGATTACAGATAGACGGTGCTAATTATGAACAGCAGCATAAAGACGCTGAAAATGACAGAAAGTAGCAAGCTGCTCCTTAAATAGGTCATTAACAATAGTTTATTTTAGGCACCAGAACTGATGAAACATTCGGAACTTCAGCAAGAAAACCTGCCTGAGTATATCCAGAAGGAAACCAGGTGCCAGTACAGAAGATGAAGCACATTTGAAAACAATAAGAATTCATTGTTAAGAGAAAAAAAAACTTAAAAATATTAAATGAATAACTTCACAATGTGATGAAAAACACTTATATGCTGCACCATTATTAATAAGAAACACCAGCGAGAATCCTTTTTAATTAAAATAAAAAGCCAGAGGTGCCCATGAGCACTGCTACTGTTTAACGTTTTCTGGGGCCTGGTTAGGTGAGGCCAAGGCTCCTAGGCACTGATTTTAAAAGCAGTGATCATTGTAGACACGATGCAATTTCTGTAACACATAGGCAATTAACCTAAGTCTGTTATTAACTACAGTCATGGGCCACATCAGCGTTTCAGACAGCAGCAGACGGCCTATCTCAGGTGGGCTGAGAAGGACTTTGCAGCTGTCCAGCTCTGCAGCCCAGCATGGCCCTCGAGATCCGTGCTGACACACTGCACCAGCAGGTCGTGGGAATGCAGCACTGCCACCCCGGCACCTGAAAAGGGTGAGGACTTACTGCACTCCAGCCTCATTCACTTATGCACACTTTCAGCACTATGTCAGACTATTCTTCTATTAATGAAAGTTTATTGCACAGCAGTGTGCTGGGTGATAGCCTTGCGGCTGTGGTGCTCGCGCTTATGGTCTCTGGATGGCTGCCTGCCACAGGGCCACCGAGGCAGCCATAGCTGAGCACATATACTGTGTGTGGTTCACACAGAGACACACTCACCCAGTGGCATACTTCTCAGAACACTCATCAGTGCTTGATTGAATGCACAAACTTTTGGAGAATATTGCTACAAAAGCAATTCACAGAATCAATCCTCTATCTTCATGAATAAAAAGAAATGAAACAAGACACCGAGTGGGGACTATATTTAGTGTCATTGCAGATGGGTTTGGGACATAAAAGGGCTGGGAAAAAGGAAGTCTGAATAAATAATGTACTGTAGGTAACAATAAAGTATGGTATTATTTCCATTAATTTTAATGGCACTAATACGCAGCTATACAAGTGTAAGCTGTTAACGACAACAGGACAGATGCGAGCTGCGATACAATCTCGGCAGTTTTGTTTTTCAGTAAATCTGCAACTATGTTAAAATAAAGGTTTGATTCTTAAAACTAAAAAAAAAAAAAAAAACCCAGAACAAATCATAAGAAATATTGCTGCAGAGAGGAATACACACAGCCGTGCTTCATGAAATGGCAGCACACACTGACGGGTGTGTGGCTGGGTGACCCCGTTGCTGTGTAAATATCACAGCATCCTCACACAAGTTAAGATGCCACGTGCTGCCCAGGGGCACAGGCTCAAGGGACAACTCAGGAGAGCCGTGGTTGTTGAGAATGTTAAAAGACCTTCGAGTGACTCGGGAGCATGAGCCAGTGGCTGAGCACAGTGTGCCTGGAGGGAAGAATGTTCTTCATTGGTAAATTATCTCTAGATTCAACATGATCCCAATGAAACATCAAGGTTTTTGTTTTTGTTTTTTGCCTATTGGTTTGAGCTAGCTGACCTTAGTTTGTGTACCAAACGGGGCATGAATAATCTGGAAAACTCTGAAAGAATTTCAGTAACAGAGGTCAGCCTTGCTCAAATTAGAATACCATATTATAAAGCCATGACCATCAAACAGTGTCACACCAGTCTTTGAACTGACTGCAGAATCAGTGGAACAGAATACAGATTCCCGACTATGGGAGGAAAGACTTAATAAACTTTAATGTGTAATAAAGCTCGCACCTTAACTCAGTGGGAAGAATGAATGATTAATGGAAAGAGACAAGAGGCAGGCAGTCGGGAAGAATTTAAATTCGTGTCCTTAACTGATAACTTAGATAAAGATAAACTCCAAGAGGCTCAGGAGTTGCCGTTGAAAACCATGCAGCCAGAGAAACAGCAGTGGAAACAATGGGAGAATGATTTTATTGTATTGCAGCAGGAAAATCTCTGTAATTCAAAATCCCAGAAGCAAATGAGTGCAAGATTGATACATTGAGTTAAATTTGCAATAGTTATGCACTGTGCTGTCATAAGAAGGTGTAGAAGACAAAGACGAATGACATTAATTGTAATTTATTTCACAAAGACAAATTTCCTTGAGTCATAAGGAATCAAGAAGAAGGCAATAACTAACAGAAAGTGGGCAAAAGGTGAAAAGAGAGTTCATAGATAAGGAAAACTAATCCTTAGATATATAAAATTGCGGTCAACCTAAAATAAGTAGGCTAATAACTCATTGAGGTATAATTTCTCTGTTGTATTGAAAAAAATCAAAAGTATGCAAATATATTAAATTGGCCTGAAAATAAATTATTATTTTGAAATTTTGCTGGTCATGGTTCCAACTGGTGCTAGCACATAATGAACAGTACGATGATAGTGCTAAGATTAAAAATGCCCGTATTCCTTGACTTGACATTTCTTTTAGGAAAATTTCATCTCTAAAAAATGCATGTATTTGCAAATTATTCCCAAATCATTATTTATAGGAGAAAAGCACTGGAAAAAAACAGTAAGCTGACAGGATGGCCCTAAATTTTATGTAGAAATGGAATTAGCATAGTCACAACAATTTTGAAAAAAAAATCAAATGGGGTAACTTATACTACCAGATTTCAAACCTTTGTATTACTAACAATATAGTTGATACTGATAAAAAGTAAGGGTAGTCTACCAAACAACCAACGAGAAAAGTTCAGAGATATAACCGTACATTTACGTCTGACTGGTTTTTTTTACAACAGTGCAAAGAAATACAGTAGGGAAGAGGAATCATCTCAACCAAGAGTACTGAGACGCCTGCATGTGTAGGTGTAATGAGTGTAGACTCTTGCCTAGGTCACACTCAAAGCAACCCTGGGCCACAGCACTGTGCGAGTGATCAAGCTGTGACACTTTCAGAAAGAAGCATCGGAGGAAAGTCGCCAGTCCTGGGGGGAGCGGGGGGCGGGGGGTCCATCTTGTACATGTGACCTCAAAGTGTGTCTCACAAAAAAAAAATATTGGTCAGCTGTGCTTCATAATCTCAGCTCAGCATATCTTAGTCAAAAATAAAAAGACAGTGTTTTGAGACCCTGTAACAGATAATAGACTTGTATCCAAAATAAAATACAACCTGAATCAACAACAACAACAATCATAATAAACTGGCAACCCCACCAAAAGTGGGCAGAATAATCTGTTTCCCCCAAGGGAAGCGCGTGAGAGGCTGAGTGCTTAGGGAAGTTGCTCAAGGTCTTGTCGTCAGGTTAACGCAGGTCCAAGCCGTGACAGGGCTGTTCCCCAGGCAGCTGTGTCCAGGGCCTGACTACACCATGTGTTATGGTTTGTGTCTGCATGTCCCCCAAATCCTCCTGCAGTTATTTGGTGGCTTTTAGAGTTTATGATTGATCCATGATCCAATGCTGGGATTGTGGGTAGGAGAGCTATACCTGCCCTGGAGCAGATAGTTTGCTGGGATTGTGGGTGTGAGAGCTATACCCTGGGGGGAATAGTTTGTATATGTAAGGGAGAGAAAGAGGCTACTGGCTGCCATTCCTGCTGCCGTTCCTCCCTTTTGCTCTTGCTGTTTTTGCTGTGTACCACTGCCATGAACTGTAGCCTTCTGCCATGTGCCACTGTGCCTCAGAACTAGCCAAGTATGGACTGAAACCTCTGCAAAACTGTAAGCTAAATAAACATTTCCTTCCTTAATTTTGGGCGTCGGGTATTTTGTCTCAGCAACAAGAAAAAGTAACCAAGACACCATGCTTAGGGCTGGAGAAGGAGGACGCAAGTGCGTGGCCTGCAGGGCTTGTGTGGGTGTGCTGGCTCTTTGGAAAATAGTCTCAGTTTCATAGCAGACTGATCCCCACTTATTGTGTGACCTGTGTGACCCTCCTGGCTGCTGCCCCAGAGAAATGAGTACAAGTGTGTGTGCAAAGACTGTGCACAAGCTTCATTTCAAGTAGCAGTTTTATTACGGTCACTTTTCCTAGGAGTCCCAGCCTGGCAGCACCCAAGACACCACAGGTCAATGGAGAAATTACCTAGGTAGATCTGTGGCCCTGGCAATGGAACAGAGCAAAGGGCCGAGGCAGCCTGAGCCCACTCGAAGCACGGCACTACTTGAAGGATCAGACACAGGACAGCATGTGCTATTCTGTTTGCAATAAATATCAAACAAGAGTGCACCTTCACCAGGGAGAGCCTGTCACGTGGCCTTGTGCCAGGGCAGAGCGAGGGGACAGCACGTGGAGATGTGGACACACGGAGCCCAGAAGTCTGCAGCCGCCCGGTGAAGATGGCTGATCTGACTCCTGCAGCGAAATCTAGATTATGCCTTACAAAGCTGTTTAAAAGAGCAATACATGAGGCCACCCGTTAGCCTCAGTGAGGGTGCTACCAAAGATGCCGACACACCCCTTAGAATATCTGTTTTCTTTCTTCCTTTTTGGGGGAGAAACTGGGAGTAGATGAGCTCTGGCGCCTCCCATGTGCCAGACAAGTCTCAACCACTAAACTGCACCTCCAGCCCCAGCTACATGACAATCGGGTTTGATGAAGAGGTGCCTCTGTTCACAAACGATTCATTTCTCGATTCTGGAAAAGATGGTCACGTTGGTGTTCAACACCCAATGCAGACTTGGAATACAAAAACAAAATTTTGTCAAACATTTCTGTTTGCAAACCAAATTGTTCCCAAACAAAGGTGTTTGCGAACGGAGGTATCACTATACTTACATTTCATGAAGTATCTACTAAGAGGATATTTTTAGCTTAATGTTTATGCAGTACAATTGTATTTCTGTCTCCACAACTAAATATAATATTTTAAGTAAATGTGAAACAAAAAAATCTTCAGCTACGTTCACAATTCGATTGTCAGACAGGTAGGAGTGGAGGCTGGCAAAGTGCAAATATGTCAGCAGAGGAGTGTGCAATTTGCTTGCTGCAGGTTTTGAAAAAGGTTCACATCACGGAAGGGAACTGCTGCTGCACGGGAGAGATCTGCTGCGAAGGGCAGGGAGGAAGGAGGAGGGGAGGAGGAGGGGGGAGGGTAAAGGGAGGGAAGAAGAGGGAGGGAGGCAGGGGGATGTAAGGAGAATGAAGAGCTGTCATGCCCACGTACTAGCTCCCCACAAGGAATGTGATCACCCTGTACCGCAAATTTGCACTCAGAAAAACTCCAAAAGTTAGGAGGAAATGAATAAAGGACATGGCAAAACCTCCTAGAAGGAGGTTTTGGACAAGTCAGTGCATTGTGAAGCTGTCTGTGAGTTGACCTGAGACAGACCTTCACTTGCTGACTGCAATGAATATTATAAACCAGCATGTGTCATGTCTGCGGAACTTACTGTGTTATTTGCCTCTCAATCGGGCAATACAGCTACAAGAACCAGAGTGTTACAGAACTGCTACTGCCAAGACGGGGCTTGAGAGGCGCTCTCCCTCTTCAGGCTGTGACAGACACACTCTGTGGGGATATGGCCTCCATCCCCTTTCTCCGACAGGAAAGCAATGAGCAGGTCCTTTAGAAAATCTTCCACCGTGCATTTGAAACTTTCCTCTTTCAAGATTAAATGGAAAAAATCCACTTTTCTCTTTGATCGATCATGGATGACTTAGCTCTTTCTTCTTAAAGTCTTTGAAAAATCCCTCAGTATAATTTCCATTATGTTTTTAAGGCCTTTAGATGTTAAAGAGATTACAGAAGAGAATAAGATAAATTTTTTCTCTTCTCTGTTTCAAAATACATTAAAATGTTTGGGAGCAGCGTCAGAAAAACTACGGGGAGAGGCTACATCTCCCAGAGTTAAAAAACTTTGCCATAGTGTGAGTTTTCAACAAGGGGGCCATTTAAACACTTGTGAGATTGCCACATTTGTAAATTGGATTTCATGGAAAATAGAAAGACATGTAACCTGATAAGATAAGCTTCATGGGAAGAGGTCTCTCTACTCCCTGAGGAGTGGGGAGCTAACATTACTAGGCCATAGGACACCTAATTCTTACTTACTTTCTAATTTCAAAGCAGGCCTCAGCATTGCAAGTATATAGAAACACCAAGTCTGTAGAATAGAGGCAGAATACAGTACTTCTGGAGAATGTCATTGCTGATGGTGCTTTGGCGTGACTGGCACTGGGCTGTCACAGGCACATACTGTGGTGTCCTGGGTGGGACTGCTGGCTCACCTGGAGGCTCTGTGTCACCTGTCTGCGTCACCAGCAGCTTTCTGAGTGACTTTTCTCATTTCCTAGCACACCCGCCACAATACTCTTAGTTTAGTCTCATAAATTAAAGTGAGTGGACACAGCAGGCCTGACCCTTTGTTCTTTCTTTTCTCTTTTTCAGCTCTTTTTTTCTTGCACATTTTTTCTTCTGCTTCTTATTGGTCTTCTGTGTGATCTTACATAGTAGGTTATTTTATTAAAACTAACACTTTATTCAGTAAGAGGTGAAATAGAGTCCCTTATTTTTAAAAATTATTTTAAAAACAAATCAGTTTTCCTCTAAAGTGTTCAGCAAACCTCTCTGCAATCACCACTGTGGAAATGTTCCCTGAGCAAAGTGATCAAACTAAACTGAACTAAATTAAGTATAAGGAGAAAATACTTGTCAAAAATAAAAGAAAGTGGTAGTGTTTACTATTAACATTTAAATCTATGCTTTATCATGTGTACCCATCATTAGGTACTTACGGACCGGGCAGATCTCTGTCCTTGGGTGAGGAACCACACTGGCCCCTCCTGGACCATAGCGCCTCCAGAGATGCCCACACTGCCCCAAAACTTACCCCATCTCAATGTCTTTGGCATGTGCTTAATTTCGGCTGCATTACTAACTTACCACAATGGTGTCACGGGTGGAAATGGTTCTGTTTCTAGCTTGTTTCACTCAGTATTATGGTGGCACGGGATTTGTCCACATGGTCCTCTGTGGGCGCCTGGTCACTCTTCCTTGTCACGTAATGTTCCACCTGAGCCACACTGCAGTGTGGAGTGTGTCATCGCTGATGGTGCTTTGGCATCACAGGCGCATACTGTGGTGTCCTGGGTGGGACTGCTGGCTCACCCAGAGGCTCTGTGTCGTCTGTCTGCATCACCAGCAGCTTTCTGAGTGACTTTTCTCATTGCCCAGCACACCCACCACACATGAGTGTGAGATCGTCCTACATCCCATTGACAGCTGACACAGATCTTCGGCTTTACCCGTGCAGGTGTGTGGGGGTTTCCAACCCAGCGCTGTGCTATCTACCATTTAAGTCCTTACCTAAGTCTTTCGTTCACTGACCTCTTGTGCTGTTTTTTGCCCTTGAATCTTGTGTGTGAGAGAATCACTATGGGCTTTCCTCAGCAAAAGGTAAAAGGAAACAAAGACTAGGTTTGCACCTCTGAAAGTGAACACCCCACGTCACACAGGCCTTCTGTTGTCTCTGACCCCTTCCCATCATCAGGAAGGCTGTCATCTTCCGTGAGCAGTGGTGGTGAGGATTTTCCAGCAGTGTCACTAAAGACACTGGATTCACAAGTCCTGTCCTCAAAAGGTATCTGAGCCCCACCCTGTGAAGACCTAGACACCACCCACCGTTCACAGCCAGCTCTCTCCAGAGGATGCCAGTGTCCCCTGGGCACAAAATTGTCCACACTGAAGCAGACAGAGGCTTGGCTGAGCCCACTTGTACACTATATTTTTTTTTCCGGGACCGGGGATCGAACTCAGGGCCTTAGTGCTTAGCGGCAAGCACTTACCCCACTGAGCTGTACCTCCAGCCCTGTACACTATTTTTGGTTATTAGTCATCGGTGAAAACTGCCTCAGCCTCCCAAGGTGTAACCCTGGCGTGGACATCCAGAGCGGGCTCCCGGTGACTCTGTTCCTTATGGATGGGTCCACATGCAAGATGCACGGATGCCTGGACTGTGCCAGCCATTCTCTGAGGAACTAACTTTACAAGTGGAGGCTGAGTAGTCTTGGGGTTCCTCAATAATCTGGGGTCAGAGAAACAGTTCAGTGCATGTCTAAGGAAACACAGAGATGAGGTTGGGAAGTTCAGAAGGGAGCTGTATTTAAAACCCTAATTAAGAAAAGGACGTCCACTTGAAAAGTACATCTAAACTTTGGAAATGACTTAAAATTCCTTGAGGAAATTATTTTCCCCAACTTGCTATTGTCATCATTAATAAGTGAGACCCTTCTAGTATCCAATGTCACCTCTGGATTTAAGGAGGATATCATTTAAGATCTCTGACTTCTTCTAGTTTAAAATGTAGAACCCAGTTATGCATGAAGGGACAGATTTTCATTTACTGTGCATTTGTCGGTCTCTGGTCTACCATCTGAACTGCCAGGTGCCCGAGGGTGGGTCTCTCCACCCCACAGTGGCCAGTCTTGAAAACTAGAACAGGTCTGGACTAAGCTGACTCAGACGCTGGTGCTCAGATGCTCTGTGGCCTTCTGGTGTGACAGGAGGAGCCGGAGCAGGATCTCAGCAGGGCCTCGGAGCCTCCTCTGGATCACAGTCTCCAAGGAGAAGGAATCTGGTGGATCCTCAGAGCCCACCCTTCCATTCCAAGCTGAGCTCAGAGAGGACCAAGTGGGACAGTGTAGCAGTCACAGGGCCACTGCCATGCAGAAGCGGCTGGGTCAGAGGGCTCTCTGGCTCCCACTCTTTCCCCATGAGTTGGCCCAGCCCCACAGGTCACATTCTGCACAGGGGCAGAGGAACGGAGTGTGGGGCTTCCTCAGGAAGAGAAATCCAGCTCTCCAGCAGGGACAGTTCATTCCATGGAAAGTTAATGAAAAGGTAAATTTACTAAAAAGAGGAACTTTTTCCAAAAAAGGACCAAGAGGAAAGGAGGACAGGCATGGTAGGGGACACAGATGACAGCATCTGTCCTGAGGCCGAGGCCGCGGGGAGGAAGGGAAGCTGGGGTCCAGGCCATCCTGACACCCTCAGGATGCACAGTGACCTCAAGGAGCAGAATAAATACAAATGAGTCAGCATTGAGGCAACTAGGAGCTGCGCCGCCGAGTCAGTGCTCTCTGTCCCACTGCAGACGAGGACCAGAGTAACCACACAGGACCAGCACAGTCCCCGGTGGGCCAGTGAGTGGATGCATTGAGATTTGCCCCCTGATGCATCCTCAGTTATGATGCACAGGTTAAGCAAAGTCCCCCAAAGAAAGCTGGTTGGGTAAGAGACAAAAGGCCAAGGAGAAGCAGTGGCGGAAGATGCTAAGATCCTGGCAATGAGGCTGGAAGGAAATGGCTTCTATTGGATCCCAACATGCTGTAGACCTGTGCAGCAGCCACTGCATACACAGAACAAACAAACAAACAGAAACATCCGCCACGAGTTGAGTAGCAGAACATCTGGCTGAACGCTTGGATGCTCACTCCACCCTCTCTGGAGCTGGAGGTGCAGCAGGTGCACAGCAGTCCTGCTGTGATTGTCCCATAACCAAGCACACTGTTTCCTTGAGTTCTGTGAGCCAGCCCACAAACTGTGGACCATGAGAAAGGGTCCTGAAAACCCTCACCCTGTAATAGTTGGTAGAGACACGGGTGACAACACGCTGGGACTGGGGGTGACATCTGAGGGACATGGCTGAAGAACAGAGCCCTCACCTTGGGGCTGCACCAGCTCCTGGCACTTGGTCAGCATGAAATTGAGCCGTAGAATGTCCTGCTGGTGTCTAAGAGGTGGCAAGCTGACTAATGGGAAAATCCCATACGTTTGGTAGGAGAAATTTGGAGAGTAAAAGTAGTTCAGGTAGCAGGGCGCTGTCACCTCATTTCACAGGTAACAGGAGAAAGACTCACAGGAGAAAACATTAACCCAGGGTGAGTCACAGTGGCTCTGGGTACAGCTCCCTCCTTCTCCTCTCTGGCTGCACAGCAGGGAGCTAGTGTTCCTGAGTCCCTGAGTGATATATTTAGAGGGCCTAGTGCAGACCCAAAATAACTGAGCAATGTGAGCTCCCGTGGGAGCACAGAGTTTCTCCTAGAAATTGTAGACATATTGTTTGTTGGTGTCTTAGTTACTTTACTCGTTGCTGAGATGAAATACCCAACACCAAAGGGCTTATTTAGCTGAAGTTTACAGAGGGTTCAGTCTATAATCAGCTGACTCCAAGGCAGGGTGGCACATGGCAGAGGGCAACGGTTCATGGCAGCAGAGCACAGCAAAGCAGCAAGTGAAGGTGAGACAAGCCTCCTTCTGTCCCTTCTGTTGTATCTAGTCTACAGGGATTAAGGTGATGCTAAGACAACCAGTGGACTGCTCCAGCAATGACCTGCCCTTAACCCCAGCACTGAACCATGAATGAATGACAAACTCTAGATCCAGCCACCTCTGAAAAGCCCCATTTAAAAGCACATGAGGCTTTAAGGGGACATCTAGACACAAACCATAACACTGTCCACTAAAGTCATTATTCCAAATTTTTCTCCAATTTCTTCCTCAACAAGCTTCAGCACTTGTACTGCAGTAGATTTTCTCAAAAAATAAAATCCATCTGTACTGTAAACCTGAACACAAAGGAAAATGCTTTCCATAACACCAGAGAGCTCACTGACAGAAAATGAGAGGTCAGAGTCTCTCAGAGACCAGGACACGGGGGAAGGAAGGGGGACCTCCAGCTGATGCAGCAGTGGTGGCCTCCCGTGGGGGACAGAGCACACGTCAGTCTGTACTGGCGAGCAGCAGGTGTGTAGGTGTGTGTGTATGCATGCGTGTGTGTACATGTGTGTGCACGTGTGTGCATGTGCAGGGCTGTGGGCAGTGATAGGAAAGGGCTCAGAGGCAGGCTCGCCGCGTTAAGCCAGGCTACACTCAGTGGCAGCCACATCACACTGGGGCCCAATGGTTCCTGTACCCCCAGTTCACACATCCCGGGTAGCCGCAGCGTGAGGCAGGCCCGGCATGGCACTGGGCTTCTCCATTTCAGGTTTCTAAGTGAGGTCCACACAGGTGCAGGAAATCACACTTGGACACTTGGAATGGAAAACAGTGTGACTTTCCCCAGACGCTGCTGCTGCGGCTGAAATAAGTGGATAGTCTCCAGAGCTGCACATTCCATCTCAGCCAGTTCTCCCGTCTATGACACACTCGCTGCCATCCTGAGCTGACAAATGCGGTCTCAGACTGCAACACTGCAGTTCCTTAGGTGCTTCTTTTCTTCCAAATTGACCTGTGAGAGTTTAGCACAGGATATAACTACTGGCAGTTGGACAGAGAGGAGTGACATTCATGTTGAGAATTTGTAAGCAGAGAAGACTTACTTGCTGGATGTCTTCCTAGGTCACTGTGACAGTGTGCGAGAGGCAGACCTGGCAGGTCTTGCTGTTTCTAATGCCATGGATGCTCTCTGTGTGCTTCCTGCCTGTCCTTCTCATGAGCAGTGCCTCATCAGATGGCCACAGTCTCAGTTCCCTGGTGAGCTCCTGAGGGGCCTCAGTCTCCTGCCTTGTGCTCAGCCTCCAGCTCCATAGCTGCCATGCCCCATGGCACCATAAGAGCGTGGTGTGTCTGCCACGTTCCCACCTCATGCTCTGCTTCTGCACGCTTGCATGGAGAGCCCCTCCCAGCCCACCTAGCCGGCCCTGCTGTCCCTCAGCCCACACAGGTATCAGCACCGACTTCCTCTCTGCAGAGCCAGTCCCAGGCCCACTCTGTCTCTACCTGCTGCCCTCTCCTCCGTGTGGATACAGTTCTCCCAGGCTCTGACACTGCTCTTGCCCTTGCCCCTTGGACCCTGGGAAAGCAGACCCAACTCCTCTGCGTGACACTGTGACCAGCACCACAGTGGCACAGAGCAGTCAACGAAGAAATGGGGGAAGGAGCAAGACCACCAGACAGCAAATTCACAGCCATCCTTCCTGACACAAGTGCATTAGAGACAGTTTTACACACATGCCATGACTGTCCTAGGCGGCGGAGAAATGGCATCGAGCAAGGGGAGAAATGGGCGGACCAAAGTCTACCCAATGTGTATGATGGGTTAACACCGTCAGAGCCAAGCAGGAGCAGAGGAGCGGCGCCTCACCACAGCGCTCTGCCCATGCTTTTGGAATACGCGGCGCCTCTCGGTGAGTGCGACATGCGCACTGACTGCATCTCTCCTTCTTCCCGCTGTGTCCGCGCTTCCTCGGAGTGGGAGCCACGGTGTGGAGCGGTAGTGGGACAAAGCCCGGAGAAGGGGGCTGGCGGAGGAGGAGGCCAGGGCTGAAGGACGGAGAGGCCCCTGCAGCCTCACCATGCTTCATGCTTCTGCAGCTCAGCTCCCCTCGCCCCAGTGGAGGCAAAGCTAGCAAGACTCCTCCCTCCGCACACGCCGTGCGTCCGCTCCCTCTGGCGCTGAGCACCATCCCCATTCTTGCCTTTCGTGGGATCCGTGTCCCGCAGCGGTTCTTCCCTCGGGGAGCCAGCCCCTCCCCTGCCCAGTACCCTTCCCCACCAACCACACTCTCCAGGCCCTCCGCACACTCATCCCATCTCATAGACAGACCTGACCTGTGCTCTGCCGCTGGCCACACCACTCCCCGCCTCCACTGTTGCCCCGCATCTGGGCCGAGCTGGAGCCACTACACCTGTCCCTCGGCGCAGAGGACGCCTTGTCCCAGACTCCCGTGGGGGCGCACAGGAGACCTCCTCATGGGCTGCTCTGCGGCTCCGAAGCTTACCGTTTGGAAGGCTCACTCTTCCCATCTCCCCTCTCATCTAGGCTCTGATCTTTTAAAAATGCCTTCAGCATTTTAAGAAATTACATATTTGTTGATGGCACCACTATTGCTATTCCCAGCCTTAAAAGGAACTTCCACTCACCCGTCCAATCTGCCTACTTGAGACCTCCCTCTGAACGGCCAACACATAACTTGATTGTACACCGACCCCGCCGCTTCCTCCCCAGCTGTTCCGCCCCCGTCTGAGGCCCTACCGCCCACCCAGCTCTCAGCGCAGAGATCCAGCGCAAGCTTTCGTTGTCCGCACCCTGCGCACCAACCAGGCTGGCCACAAAGCACCCTCCGACGGCCACGCCCACGCGCTGCCTGGGAGCACAGCCACACTGCCTGCTCCCCCGCTTCTCCTCTCCCTGCACACAGCAGCTGGAAGCGTGCTAAGTTCTCGGTCAGCGTCTGCCCCATACCTGCTCATCGTGTCTCACTGGCCCTCCATGCATTTGGTGTGGAAGCCACACTCCTTGCTTTGTCTAAGAGACAGCCTGACCTTGGGCCCTGCCCCGCGAGCCACCTCTCATGGACTCCGCTACATTCAGCCCTCCCGGTCCTGCTGTTCTTTACCCGGGGGAGGTCCCCTGCATGACGGTGCCCACCTTCAGACTCTGCCCCAGGAGACGCCTCCCTGAGAGTGGTCTCTGATCTCAAGTGTCAAGAGTCCCTCCTCTCCTGCAGCAGCCCCCACGCCCACTCCCTCAGAGCGGGGCTTCTTCCTTTCATTCTTCTGCTCCCATTCTCAATTTCCTCTTGACTCCCACTCTGACAGACCCTGTGGCCTGACAGTTGTGCATAACATGAAGCAGACATCTCCCCAAAACCAGTCTGCAAAGGAGGACCCGCAGCATGCGCCAAACTGGCTGCAAATAACTGGCTCGTTTGCCTCAGCTCAGCTAGGCTCACTATGCCCATTTCCAGCAGGATTCTGCCTTCTCACTTTTACCAACTGCTGCTGCTAGCAGGCACCATACTCTGCCCACGCTGCTGGATGTTGCAGATCTCAGTCAAGGAAACCGAGTGCTAGCCGCTTCAGGGCTGCTCACCAGAGACACTGTTCATGCTTGGGAAGAACACGTTTTCCTATCAGGGTGAGCAGAAGACTAACTCAGCAGCCAGCAAACCTGACATCAGGCCTGGAGAGGACAGGAGCTCAGAGTAGCATTGGTTCAGGATGCTGTGGGAAGGAATGAATGCAGCAGCTGTCCTGTGCTGCAGCTCCCAACCCAGGAACCAGGATGTAGAAAGCCAGGAAAGCAGGCAGTAGACAGTGAGACATCAGACTAGCACCGGGGAGACTAATTTCAACTGTGATTCACAGCAACCACCTGGTCTGTGCACACTGGGAACCCAGGCTGCGCAGGCTGCTGCAAGTGGAAACAGAACACTTTGAAGGTGCTGGAACAGTGCACCCTGCACAATCCAGGGAAGCCAATTGCTCTGAAGTAAAGGGTCCTGAAGAAGCATCAGCAGAACTGCAAGAGCTCAGAACAAGGGAAATCAGTAGAGAACAAACCCCGTTCAATGAGCTTGGGGCAGCCATCAGCGTGAGCGTCTGTATATGAATGTGCTTCCTGTATTTTAGCACTAGTTTCTAAAGAGCTGTGTTTTTCTGACCTTCTGGGCAGTGTTTCTCTCTGCTGCACACTTCTGGCTTTTTGGTAGTTCAGTGTATCTTTGATTAGGTCAACTGAGCGGGCAAGGCACATGCAGGGAGGGCAGGGTGAGATTTGCATTTCTATATAGACAGCTTCAGCGGCCAGGGAGCCCAGGAGCAGGACGGGAAGCCTCTTCAACAAACCATGTGCATGTTTCCATATATTCATGTGCTCATTTCTCCTGACAGTGGCTACAGCACAGGACCCACTGGTACGATCATTCCCACTTTGCTCTGCTTGGAAAACTTAGAGAAGAAAATCCAAAAAAAAGAAATCAAAGTCACAGTTTATTTAGCAAGATCTCCACGACAGAATCAAGACACCTGTGACCTTCGAGCTGGAATTTCTGCGAAGAGACAGAAGCAGGGAAGGCAGATCAGGAATGGAGAAAACCTACTACTTTGTCTCTGGACACCTTCGGAGAGAGCTGCTAGGAGGAGGACTGAAGAGGACTTAAGCACTCAGCGCTGATGCGCTATTTGAAGGTTCAAAGGCTTTTGGCTGAATCACAAGCACAGTTTGGGTAATGTCCTCTCTTCTTTAGCAAAGCTGACAAATAGAAGACTAATCAATAATGCTCTAATCCCTCTTCCTGTGAAATTTAGCCACTGTCCCCACAAACTCTCCTGTCGCGGCTGTTTTCCCAGCCCAGATGAAGTTTACGGTCACCCGCCGCAGTCAGTTATAGTGTTCTTTAGTTTGATTTTTTTTTTTTTTTTTTTGGCGGTACTGGGGATTGAACTCAGGACCCTGCGCTTGCTAGGCAGGCGCTTATTCCACTGAGCTATATCCCCAGCTCCATTATAGTGTTCTTTAGTTCCTTTTCCTTTTAAACAGCTTCTGACTCTCACTTCTTCCCTGACTTTGATATTCTACTGAAATACAGACCAATTGGGTTTCAGACTTTTCCTCCTCGTGGCGAGAGCCTGGGGCTTTGGCGGGTAGCACTGGGATGAGATCCTGCTCTTCTCAGGGACCTCATGGGGTACATGTGGGGTCAGTTTGCCCCAGGTTGGTGCAATGCTCGATAATTTGGCTCAGACAGTGTTTACCAAGTTTCTTTATTGTTCCATTATTTTTCCTCACCAGGAGTCTGTGGAGATGATTGAGACTTGTAAGAACCGGTGCCCATTCAAGCGTCCCTAAGATGGAGACACAGTGGGAGGCTATTCGCCCCTTGTCCTTTTTGTACTGATTGGTGCTGGTTCAGTGTCAGGAAGAGCTTGCCATTCCTCATTATGTCCACTTATTTTGCTTCTTTTCAGCATAATACATTAACATGCTTTTAAACTCTTCAGCATGATGCTGGGAGCCTTTCTTGGTGGATACTGGTCACTGTCACAGGATGCTAGAGCCACCCCGAGAGCTCTGTGCTGGCCGGTCTGGGGCATCCTGAGTAAGCAAATAGCCATCACCCAGCAGAGAACTGAAAGCATCATTAAATTTAAAATAATTGAAATTATGGAAAAATGTTTTCTGACAGACCACAAAGGCCTGAGATTAGAAAATCATAAAGAAGGTAATGAATATGTAGAAATTAACACATTAATAAATTATCAAATAATAAATTAGAAGGGCAACTAAAATACACTTGAGAAGAATAAAACAAAAAACACACCCTACGAAGATTTATGGGATTCACCTAACTAGCACCAGAGGGAAAGTCATAGCTCTGAACACAAGGACTTAATGTCAAGACAGATCTTAGATCATAAACTAAGCATATATGTAAAACAAGAGAAAAAGAAGTATAAACCCAAACAAGATGAAGGAAAGGAATAGCAAAAAGAATGTAAATAAATTGAACAAGAAAAACAGAAAATTCAATGAAAAACTTAGCTCTTTCTCCAAAAAGGCAAAAACACAATAGAAAAAATGCAACAAAATTGACCAAGGAAAGCAAAAGATGCAGATTACTTGAATCAGGAATGAAAGAGGACATATTAATACAGACTTCATAAAACAGAACAAAGACTTATATGGAAATATCATGACAAACTGCATGCTGGTAAATAAGACAATGTCAATGACATGGACAAATTCCACAAACTATAAACTTGACCTGTAAAGACATCAGAAATCTCAACAAGTCAACAGAATGATTTACTGAATGATGAAATGTGAAGTGATTGATTTGCTGGATGGTGAGATGTGGGCTAACTGGTTACTGGATAGTGAGGTAGGGAGTGATTGGTTATTGGATGGTGAGGTGCGGGGTGATTGGTTACTGGATGGTGAGGTGTGGGCTGATTGGTTACTGGATGGTGAGGTGTAGGGTGATTGGTTACTGGATGGTGAGGTGTGGGGTGATTGGATTACTTCTTCCCTACCCTGGCCTTGCACATATATGCTCAGGACTAGGTGGCTTCACTGGTAATTGCAGATAGTGTTTACCTAAGAACCAACCCTACACATTCAGACACTTTTCCGAAGCATACGACAGGAAGCAGTGCTTCCTAGCACACTTGATGAGGCCCCTTTTACCAGGGGAACTGTTATTAACTTTCTGGTTGTGACATAGCACTGGGAAGAGCACTTGCAGGGAGAGGCGGACTTTGTCTTGGGCCCCAGAGGGTCTGTGAAGGACTGAAGGCCCCATTGCCAGGGGACGTGGGGACAGAACAACGGGCACAGCAGGGCAGAGTGGATCCCTCCTGGCAGCGGGAAGCAGGGAAGGCAGGAGGGCAGGTGCTACCCACCCTCCTCCTTCCCCTGCTCCTGTTCACCCAGCCCCTCTCAGGCAGGGCTGCCCTCCTCCAGGGCGGTCTCTTCTCAGCCATCCCCTGTGACAGTCGTCTCTGAACCACCCTTCCAGACACAGCAGAAGGGTGCTTAGAACTTCCTGGACATTTTCCAAATCTAATCACATCGGAAACTAACATTAACAAATCAAGCAGATGGTGCTAAGAGGAAACAGACTGATATCTCTTATGAGTACAGAGATAAAAATGCTCAGCCACATGTGGGGAGCTATGCCCAGCAGCATTCTTACAAAGCCCTTACAAACCGTGGTCCTGTGAGGTTTCCCTGAGGGATGAAGGGATGTGAGATTGTCTCAGGGATAAAAGGGTGGCCACCATATCAACATTAAGTGCTGTAATACACCACATAGGTGGAGCAAAGGACAAACACCACAGGATTTTCTCAATAGAAGAAAAAGCACAAAGCCATCTTATAAAATGCAACCATCTTTCATTATAAAAGCAGTTAACAAACATGAACAGTGAAGCACAGCCTTGATCTGATAAAAGCTGTTTCTACAAAACCCACACTGATGTTGTTTTTTGTGGTCAAGGACTGAAAGTGTGACCCCTGAGGTCCTGGGTGCAACTCTCCTATTTTAGTTTCGATCTGAGGCAAACAGAGAAGAAAAAGGAGCAAAAGATGTCTAGATTGGAAAGGTAATAACCTTCTACCTAGTTAGTCCCAGGTGACCACACCTTGGGAATATCAAATCCCAAGACAGCCACAGAACACGATTTTCCAGGTAATAAATGAATTAACTAGTTCACAAGATGCATCAGCTATGTATACTTATAATTAACCCTAAAATGAATATAAGACAAATAATTTCATTTACTATAGCATGTAAAAGAATAAAATGTTCACAGTGTGTTTAAATCAAAATGTAAGACTCATGTACTAAATACTAAAAAAAAAAATCTCTGAAAAAAATTAGAGAGCTTTAAATAAGTGAAGATATCCTAAGTTTATGAAGTGGGAGACTTAAATATTTTAAGATAGCAATAATTACCAAATTGATCTACAGATATAATGCAACTTTCTATCAGCATTCTAGCTCATTTTCCCATCACTGCATTACCCTGTGAAAACCTAGGAAAGTCAGAATAGTCAAAACAAGCTTTAAAAAAGAGCATCAGCACTCTTAGAGGCTAAAGCAGGAGGACTTCAGGTTTAAGCTCAGCTTGGGCAACTTAAGGATTTAAGGAGACCTGGTCTCAGAGGGGAGAAGGAGAGAGAGAGAGAATTTGGAAGACCCAGTTTCAAAACTTACAAAAAGCCACAGTAGCCACAACCGGGTGGTGCTGATGTGCAGATGTGCTCATGGACAAAGGAGGCAGTGAAGTAAAATGTAGAATCCAGGGATAAATGCAGGTGTCTGGGATCAATTTAATTTTGGTAAGAGTGCCAAGAAAATTTAATGGCAGAAAGAATAGTAGTTTAAATAAATGTTCCTGGACCTCCAGATATCAATAAACAAAAGGAAGAAATTAGGCTTCTGACACCACATACAAAAATTAACTCAAAAAGCATGGGAGACCTCAGTGCAACAATAAAACTGTGAACTCTGAGGAGAAAGTGTGATGGTGCCTCAGTGTCGCCGCGGATCAGGCAATGGTTTCTTAGCTGTGACATCAGAAGCATGGCTATCAGAAAAAACAGACAAGTTCAGCATCATTACTGTTAAGTACCCCATGCTTCAAAAAGCTCGATCAAGGAACTGAAAAGAAAACCGGCAGAACTGAAGCAGATACCCTAAGCTGTTTCTGCTGAAACTCAGTGAGTAAACATAGGATCTGACACTTCCGGTCAAACACCTGCCCTGCTCTCCTGCAGTGTGTCACAGCTCTGGAAATAGATTAAATTTACTGAAAAACAGTGTCCTGTTCTGGCTGTTCTTATAAATTATTTGAAAATATATGATTTTACATGTTGACCTTGAATTTTGTTACCTTGTTAATTCGGTCTAGTGGCTTTTATGCAGCTGTCTTATTTTCTATAAGGATGATTATACTACCTGTGGGTAAAGGCAATTTTATATCTTCCTTTCCAATTGATACGCCCTTCATGTATTTTTCTTGGTGTGTATCATTTGCTAAGACCCACAACATAACACAACTATAAAGGAAATGGTGAAAATGGAAATCCTTACCTTGATCTCAATCCTGAAAACCATCGATTTTTAATACTAAATAACATGTTAGCTGAAGATATTTCAAAGTATTCCTTCTTACCTTAACAAAACTTTCTGACTAGTTTACTGAGAACTTTACCTTTATAAGCCGCTACCAATAATGCTGATACTCTGTTGCCCCCCGACCCTGTGTTCCTGGAATAACCTCACCTGGTCGTTACATACGATCATTTTAGGCTGCTTGCCGCTTTGCCAAAATTTTACAGAGTGTCTGCTGCTGCTCTTACAAGGAAATCAGTTTGCGCATTGTCTTTCCTCAAAATGTTCTTGCCTGGTTTCGTATCAAAGGAACGCTGTATGTGGAAGGTGTTTTGCACTTTTCTCGGTACTAAGTGCTTGGCAATATCCCCGGGACTGGCCTGGTGGTCGGCACAGCAGCTCCCTGCTGGAGTGGAAGGCTCTCCTGACGGTGCTGTGGCTGTTTGTGTCTTTCAAAGAGATTTTTCATACCTTCTAAGATTGTTAATTTTTCATCATAAAATGACCCATGATGCTTCTTACCAGCTTGCTAATATCTGCAGTATCCCCGCATGTTCTCATTTCGCCTCTAATCCTGGAGTAAAATTTGTCTCTTTTATTCCTGATTACTCCAGAGACTTCTGTCAGTTTTATTAACCTGCTCAAAGGTATCTATCTCATTGCTACTTTCACTATGTTACAGTTCACTATTTCGTGGGGCTCACTGTGTCTGACTCACTCTCCTGTGTCACTTCAGTATAATTCGCTCTGCTTTCTCAGTCCCTTAAAGTAGAACTTATTTTCCCCAATATTTCACTTAATAGCATAAATTTTGCACTGAGCACTGTTTTGACTATTTGAGATATTTAAATATTTGAGATAGTCTTTCATTCGCTTTCATTCAGTTTAAAATAATGTATCCTTTTCCCTTTGGTGTCTTTATTGACTTGTGAGGTATTTGCAAAATATTATCTAGTTTCTAAACATTTGTGAATTATCTATGTATCTTTTGACTTTTCTGGCTGAACTATGTGGCAAGCTGATCACTTAGCTAATGTTACTTCTATTTTTAGAATTTTTACATACTGCTTAATGGCCCAGAATACAGCTTATCTGTTCTGTGGAAAATACCTAATCTGCAGTTGCCTGGTGGAATTTCCTGCAAGGTTAGTTGGATCAGATTTGTTAATTACTTTGTTCAGGCTCTGTGTCCCTACTGATTTTCTGTCTAATAGTTGTAGCAACTACTAGACTGCTGAAAAACTGCTAAAAAAGTAAGCTGACTTTTTCTTTTTTTTTTTTTTTAAATTTTATTTTAGAAACATAAAAGTACAAAAACCTATTGACAAACAGACACCCATTATCATAGAAAATAGTACAATCACAACTAATCTATAGACAAGGTGATATGGTCTCAACAGTTGTTGTTGCTTTATCCATTGATATCTTCGAATTGTAGATGTATGGACCCATATACAGACATGCAAATTTAGTCAGACAGTTGAT